>JAPJBO010000699.1:0-123536 GCA_030068145.1 Diplonema papillatum
GTTCTACCCCGAGCTCCGGACAACACCCTACAACGAGGTGTTGACAGTTCAGCTGGGTCTGAAGTCCCACGGCATACGGCATTCGGCCCTTACCTGGGTGGCCCGGTTCGCGGACGACGGGGAGGATTCGGCACAAGTAGTGGGCCGTCACAAGCAGGTCGAGACGACTCGCCAATATATTCCTCACTACCTCTGGGGCAGTGCTCAGGGTTCTGTTGCTCCCCCTCAAACTGCTCCAAAGGTGACCTGCCCGGTGCATCGGACAGCTGATTGTCCCGCAGAGGACGAAACAAGATCGGCTGAAGAGCCCTCAGTCGCGTGGCCTGTCACCTTGAAAGACTTCTCTGACCTCTACGACTATGCCGAAACGTGGCTTAGTCAGGATCATGACTTACCGAAGCCGAAGACAGCCACATGCTACGAGGGCGTTGTAGCTCCGGCTGTGTGCTCCACGGTCGAAGTCCTCAAGCTTGTATCTGACTTCCCGGGCCTCAGGACACATTTCGAGTGGGTGAAGGAAACGAAGATCCGAAGTCTCATAGGCTACACCCGACCCTCCGCACCCGGTCCCCCAAACAGGAAGATGGCTCCACACGTGGCCCGCCTCCTGGAGCTCGGCATCGTTGAAAACGTTCGCAGAAACGATTCTGAGAGGTGGTGTCATTCCGCCTTCTGTGTTGAGAAGTCTAAGCAAGGTCAGCTCCGCTTCATTCTGGCTTGCACGGCCTTAAATGCCGCAACTTCCCATACCCCTTGCCCCCCCTGCGTGCTGCCCTCATACCCCTCGATGATCGAACGAATGATGGGCTTCCGCTATTTAGCTGAGTTCGACTTCAAGTCGTTCTTCTTCCAATTCCCTTTGGACGAGGACGCCCGCCGGTTCTTCTGCCTACGGGTGGATAACAAGGTTTACCGTTTGAAGGTCCTGCCCATGGGATACCGTGGTGCTCCACAGCTGGCCCAGGCAGTATCTGAGCTGATCGCAGAGCGAGCTAGGGAGGGGCATCCCCACACAGACAGTTTCGCCTGGATCGACAACTGCTTCTTCCTGGGTGCCGATCGGGCTGGAGTAGAAAGGGTTCAGCGGGATTTTGAGAACTTGTGTGAGAAGTATGGGCTGGTTATCGGCGAGAAGAAAGAGCCCTCATCCTTGTTTACCAGCCTCGGTCTGCAGGGCGACCTCCGCCTCAAGAGATGGCGACTGGACCCTGCTTGGGTCGAGAAAGTTGTAGGTCCCGCTAAGAGACTGCTGAGCGGCACCGTCGCCCCGCTACGGTCCTGGTGGAGATAGGCAGGCTGTCTCATATGGAGGCAGCATGTACTGAAGAAGCCTTTCGCCGAGCTGCTGCTGTTGTTACGGTGGATGTCGGTGGTCACCCGGAACGGGCACCTGCAGGACAGAGCCTTCTGGCAGGCCCATAAGACGATTGATGGTGAGCTGCTCATTCTCCTCCGTCGAATGGTTACAAGGTTGGAAGACAATGCCTATGTGGGCTGGGAGCAGCCTCCCACAGAGAGGGTGCACGGGTCTTCTGATGCCAGTGGTGTAGGTTGGGCCTACATCAAGGGCGAGGCCCATTACGGAGTTTTCCCGAAATGCTTGACTAAGTCCCCTATCTATCTGAAGGAGCTGTACGCGTTGTACATGTTGGTCCGCGGCCACTCCCGTACTAACACTCTTTTGGTGGTCGGCGTGGATAATAAGGCTGTGATTGGAATCATCAGGAAGGGCTATTCCCTAAAGCCAGCAGCCATCCTATGGCTGAGGGCACTGCAGGACGCATTGAAAGAGCTTGACAATCACCTGGAAGTTTATTACATACCGACGGACCAAATGCCTGCTGACGCCTTCACCCGGTTATCTATTCAGCGGTCCTGTTGGAAAGAAGTCTGCGACACGTTGTAGGTGAAGGCCTCCAATAATACAAGGGGCCGGCACGTACAAACAAACACACGCCTATTCTTTTTTTGCAGTGGATTTTTTCAAACGCCACGCACCGGCGCCAACCGGGAGCTTTGGAGTGAGCAAAACGGATCCTCTTGCTTGGGTTTTCCACAGAAGGGTCAAGCCTTTTGAAAAATGGAGCCTTCGGGGTGTCGGGGGTGGTGCTTTCGTGACGCCGTGGCATGAAGAATTCGTTGGAAAGTAGACTCGAACGCTATCGTAGGACTCGCAGAAGTCGGTTGGCTCACGCTTGCAGCCCGAAGAACCCAAGGCTTTGCCGTGTCCGAAGTCTCCCTCTCGCCAGCGAAAGAAGCAAACAAGCCAGAGCCTCTCCTTGCGCGCCATTCCGACACTCCAATCCCTCTTGGGTTTGGGCAAGAAGGTGATCCGCAATCACGTTCAGCTCCTCTACTCTGGGAGAAACCGGAAGCTCTCCGGAGATGGTACCTGCATTCCAACTCGTCCTCTTGGGAAAGGCCAGTCGACGGCTGTATGCAAGTGGGCGGAGGTCCTGGGACTGCGAAGGCGTGACTACCCCACAAGAAGGACTCGCTGTCTCTCTGTTCTGCCCCTGCCGCCATAGCCATCTTATCCTCGGCCAAGCACCAGTTTCTCCTCCTGCAACGCAACCTTGCCTTCAGCATGGCCATTATGACTGTCATTCTGGTTATCAACCTTACTCCTCGCTCGGGTTGCCGTCTTCGACCGCGACCGCCTCTGATAGTTTGGGTTAGAATGCAAATAATCTGTGGCGATTTGCGGTGGCGGTTATCTCTTCGTACGTGATGTGCCATGCTTTCGCCTCTTTAGCTCGACTTGATCGTCGCGCTCAGGCGCGCGTTTTGTGCCTCGCTTCTTCTTCGATTGCTCGTCCAGGTTCATCGGTTGCTGCACCGGCGCTTTCACACGCCGCACTTCACTTTCTGGTGCTCGTGGCACACCCGCTCACTTCACTTTTCGTGTTCCGTAGCGTCGTTGAACACCGCCCAACTCGCCGCACGCTCCGCCCTTCCACCTCCGTACGTTGGAAAAGATCCATCCCCACGCCTCGCCGCTGAACTCGTGCCGTCGTCAGCTGTGTCTCGAGCACTTCCATCGTCTCCGTACCACCACGGAAGATCGGCCTCATCTCGTACCCCGTGAGGCACGGCGGGGCTCCCACCGTTCTCAGCGACCCTATCTTCTCCAGTTTCCTGCCTGGCAGAAGCGGTCCGTCGCCGTTTCGCTCCAGCGCATCCCCGACGGGTTTTAAAAGTTTTGCGAGTACCCTCGCACGCATGCTCAACGGTGTCCCGTCCGTCGTCGCTACGACACTGCCCGGAAGATCCAGTTTGGTGCACACTTCAAAGTCGACGGCGAGCTCCGCCATCGAGACGTCACCCGCCACCGACCAGCACATCCCATCCAGCCAATACTGCAGCGCCCGGAACCACCTCTCTCCTCCGACCGCCGCGAAGGTCTGCGGTCCCGCGATCGCTTCGAAACCCGGCCGGCGCGGGGCCTCTGATAGAACATTTCCTGCTCTCCTTACCGCAGCTGATCCTGTCACTACCTGTCAAACCGTGACTCCCAGTCTGTCCTTCCTTCTCATCCTACTCCGTCCTCTTCGGGGCACGCATAGCACATGCCGCTCTGCGCAAATTGGGGCCGTAATACTGCACCTTTGTAGCTCTTCCGCCCCACCTTCGCCAGGGCCGACTGCAAAAAGTGGTGGCCACAAAGGAATTCCCCCCCGGAATTCACCGATTTCGGCCTGGACCAGGTGGCGTGTCTCCTGGGGTCTTTTTGATCTTGATACGCTCGAAGTACCCGAAATTGCTTATTTTGTGACGAAAAAGTGCAAGTAGCTTAGAAATGCTCTCCAGGACCCAGGGCTGCATCCCTGAAGCCCTCAGCACAAGAACAAGGAACGAAAGGAAAAAGCGAATATCGCCGGAAACACAAAAAAAGACACCCCCCCCCTGATGAAACATTTTCCCCCCATGTTGTACTACGGGGGAACTACGGGGAACTGGCCCACCGACCACACCACTTTGTAGTTGTATTGTTTTCTCCCCCTCTAGCCTCCGTCGAGATGAGCACAAGGCAGTCCCTTGAGTCTTTTAGTGTTGCTGCGGGGAATAGTTGACTAGCTAACTGGGATTGTGGGAGTCGGAGACCTAACGTAACCTTAGAGCAGGCCCCGAGCTCCCCTTTCGTGAGAAAAGGCGGAGAATAGAAACACCTTCTTTCATCAGTAGCTGTTGGGTCGAGAGCTCGAGAGCTGCGACTCAACCATTCTCTTGAACGTGTGCAGGGTTTGGCATTGTCCTATAGATTATAACATTCGAACCTTCACACAGGAGCAGCCGGAACCCAAGGAAACGGAGTAGCTGACAGCGGAGAGGACTATAGAGGGAATGCAGAAGCCCGGCGCGCTGCCGAAAGGGAACGCCGCGTGACGGAAAACGAAGGACCGACCGAGAACATCAAACGAAGCAGCTGAACGGGCGGCAGGGGGGGGGGGGGGGGGGGGGAAGGACGAGGGCGAGCGAATGCAAATTGGTGTGGTGTTTAGCGCACCCATTCCAAGCCCGTCCTTGCAAGCCCTGCCCCCCCGCCTCCGGCGAGCAACAAGCAGTCGCTTGACACCGTAGGCCAGGCAGTGGTAGACCACTCGTCGACCACGTGTGTTGCAGTGGTCACCCGTGGGCCAGACAGTTGTGGACTAGTGGTCGACCACTTGTGTTGCCGTGGTCACACACTCCGTCGTTCCGCGCTGACGATGAGGTCCAGCCTCAGGAAGGCTGCTGGAGTTGGAGAGGGTGTGCCCGAGTCGCACCCGAAAAAACGGGTGTGGTACAACCAACTCGCGTGTAAATCCACACCCGAAAAGCGGGTGTGGCCCCCGCTTTTTTAACTCCGCCTTTAACTCCAGCTTCTTCTGAGGCTCCACCGTGTTTGTGTCCGTGGCTAAAGAAAGGCCGAAAACACGGCGCAGATGCTGCACGTATCAACCCGCCGTAACACACCGTGCTGATCGTGTGGAAACGCACGTGGCAAACGCGGGTTTGCTCATCAATAATTGGGCCGCCGGCTAGGCACACGTTTGGAGCAGGCACGCTGTCGTGCCGGGAGGAGGAGACGGTGTCTTTTAGCGGTCTCACGACCGTCAAGACGGCATCCCGAAACGCTGCCCCAGGGCGAGTACGCTGCCACCAGTGGGGTATTGTTCTTGACAAAAGTGCGTTTTGCTAGACACAAATACTTCGCCCGGCCAGCTCGAAAAGCGGACAAAACGACTCCACTGGGTGCCCCCCGGCACGACTCCTCGGCAGACATCAACAAAAACAAAAGAGAAAATAAACAAGAAGCAGCAGCCCACCCCCCGATCTCGCGGCCAGCAGATTTACTCCGGTTCGGCTTTTTAGCCCTAATCCATTCTCGTGCGCAGCACGCTCGAGAGACGATGTAATCCTGGCAATCGGGTGCAGAAAAAAGAGTCATCTTTCCGTGCAAAAGAGTCTTCAAAGCTCTCCGCTGCTGATAAGTACCGTGGGGATTAGCCCCCGGGGAAAGCGGCATTTTTTACATTCACACGTGCTGGTCGGAAAAAACATCACCCATCTCCCCCCGTGTCAACAAGCGTAGCCCAAGACGAAGATTAACACCCTGTACGAATGCATGCGTTTTGAGTAGAGCACTCTTGCCGCGTTTCGGGTGTGCCTCACCCTTCTGCTTGCTGGAGTCTGTGACTCTAGCTCTCCTTTGGTGGTGCAGTGCTCGAGAGGAAGCCTGAAAAAAAATAAAGAAAAGACATGTCAGAGGCAAGTCTTTCTTGTGGCACACTCCCCCACGTGATTTTCCTTTTTTTGACCAGTACGAATGTGCCTCAAATTGTTGGGGGGGGTTTCTGCAGTCACACATCACTCGAACACACGGTGCTCTCCAGTCACAGGAGCCGGAGTGAGAAGACAGAGGGCAATTTTTTTGTTTAAGGTTTGGACAGTACTGTCTGCCTCTCGTGCATGCTTGATGCTAAGATCAAGTCTTCTACGAAGAAAAGACTCAAGCGAACTTTTAACTCTAAAAGAGGTGGCGAGGACCGGGGTAAACTTGGGGCCCGCTTTTCGGGTATATTACTCGGGCACGCACTCTTATCTCCAGCTTCTGAGACCTCCCACCGTGTACGAACCGTGGTAACACCTGCCTCACCACCTGACGCCCGCTTCGATGGTCGACCGGAGACCCTCAGGTACCGGACCTTTAAACCACAAACGACGCTAAAATTATCGGCTCCAGCTTCTGGATGCTAGAGCTCACCGTGCACGGCACAGCCTGGACCTTGCGAGACAATGCGCAGGATAGCCGGAGGTGTGCCGTCTAAGAGTTAGATCAACATTTTCAGTAAAGTAACCGCGATCAACAACTGATAAAAAAGAGACAGCGAGAAAAAAAAAAACCGCGCAGAAGAAAAAAAAGATAAAAAAAAAAAAGATAATAATAATTTGAAAAAATTGAAGAAGAAGAGCTTTTTCCTTCCCGCGCCGCCCTTCAAAACCGCCCCTCCCGTTTTTTTTTTTTTTTTTTTGCGTTCATTCCCTTTTTCTTCGGCTGCGTATTTGGTGTGTACTACGCTACGAGGCACACACCCACACGCTGTTCCGCGTATTGTAGTTTACCGCGGGAACTGGAGCAAAGCGCGCTTCAGCCGGTCTACCCGTGAAATACCGCCATACAATGTTAAAGGCACCAGCGACGCTCTGGGCCGTTGTGTTAGACCGTGGTGCTCCGTGCTATACTCCGAGGCTAGACGGCAGATTATCTGTAGCGATGGCCGCATGGTGATAGACAGTGGCATGCAAAGCGACGCAGTTCCAGGTCACGGGGGCTAATCTCCGCCCTCAGGGGGTGCCCATTGTTGAGCTCAACACAGACACACGCCGATACGCATCCTAGCGGGAGGATCCGCGACACCTGCTAGCCACCGCCTCTTTTTGCTTTTGTTTTTGGCGTTGTTTCTGAATTGAGCCATTCGACTCTTCTTCCTCTTTTTTTGTTATATTTCTCATTCCATTCTTTTCGAAAGAATGCAAGTTCTGCGGGGAATAGTTGACGAGACCTCTTGAGTCTGTGCTGCTCACGACTGCGGCAGTCGGAAAACCCATCGGAACCTGGACCGACTCTCCGCAGAAGCGAAGAACGACAGCACGTTCTTCTTACCCACCCTGACCGAACGAATCTGCGGCAATAATCTGCTGTGGTCAGTTCAAGCATCAGTTCCGAAAATGTTCTCATGACCGTGGCGGTTGGATCCGTGTCTCCGTTGTTGTCATGAACTGCAACCCTCAGTTCCGAAAATGTTCTCATGACCATGGCGGTTGGATCCGTGTCTCCGTTGTTGTCATGAACTGCCTCAGTTCCGAAAATGTTCGCATGACCGTGGCGGTTGGATCCGTGTCTCCGTTGTTGTCATGAACTGATCAAAGATTCCTCTCCCACCACTTGAGCTTTCTCTTTTTTTTTTTTTTTTTCATTCTTGTTTTCCTTTCTTTTTTTTTCAAGTGTCCTTTTTCTTTCGTTTTTTTTTTTTTTTTGCATTGTTTTCCTTTCTTTTTTTAAACGCCGTTCGGTCATCCATAGTTGCTTTCCTTTCGTAGCTTGACGAAGTCGTCCTGGTGCCGCGATGCCAAAGCCTACTCATCAATCGTAACCTATGTTGTGGATGTGGCACGGACTGAGCTAGGTCCAACGCAACAAGCATGCTGCGGTTTGCCCGCCGTTTAGAGAAATGCGTTTTTATCAACCTACACCTGTGTGATCAAACCAAGGAATAGGTTCGACCCGATGTAGACTCATGCCGGTAGAGCGGCCCGCCCCGGAGTCCCTATATACGCCCCATCTACGTGGTTTTGTGGCTTATCTGGCGCGAGATTGCACTCATGAGTTGCTCTTGAGGCGGTCCCGGAATACCCGGGTTTGACTTACAAACTTGTGGCAAAGTGCTGCATCCTTTGCCTTGTTCTTGTCGCGCACTTCTCCTTGGATCGCCAACGCCCGCTTCTTGTCACCGCACTGTTTCCCGCCGCGGCTTGTTCAAGTGCCCTCTCGCCCTTGACTACCCATTTGTCAAGGGATATATATTTTTTACCTCATGGTAATGCCCCTCCGCCTAAGTGGAAACGTGCCGGGGCGGAAATATGTTGGATCGGACAAAATGGTCCAACTGTTTTGGTCGTGGCGCGGTCCAACTTCTGTCCGGTCCAACATATTTCCGTTCCAACTTTTTCCTGCTTACCCCAAAGCAGCGTCTAACCGTGTCCGGTAGCTCGGAAACACTGATCGACAGCACCACAACATGGGTCCAGTAGCTCGGGACCTGTACTCAGCAGCACCAAAGCTGCGTCAAATTGCGTTTGGTTGCTTTAGTTAGGTTGCTTAAGGGTCTTTTGCGTTTGGATACTTTGTCCGACAACCATATACCCTTTCAAACTGTACCCGCTAGCCCAGATGATGTCCGACGACCGTATAGCTTGTCAATCTGTGTCCGCTAGCTCAGAAACTGTGTCCGACTACCATGTAGCTTGTCAATCTTGTGTCCGCTAGCTCAGAAACCACCACATAGCTTGTCAATGTGTGTCCGCTAGCTCAGAAACTGTGTCCGACTACCATGTAGCTTGTCAATCTGTATCCGATAGCTCAGAAACTGTGTCCGACTACCACATAGCTTCACAATCTGTGCCGCTAGCTCAGAAACTGTGTCCGACTACCATGTAGCTTGTCAATCTGTATCCGATAGCTCAGAAACTGTGTCCGACTACCACATAGCTTGTCAATCTGTGCCGCTAGCTCAGAAACTGTGTCCGACTACCATGTAGCTTGTCAATCTGTATCCGATAGCTCAGAAACTGTGTCCGACTACCACATAGCTTGTCAATCTGTGCCGCTAGCTCAGAAACTGTGTCCGACTACCACATAGCTTGTCAATCTGTGCCGCTAGCTCAGAAACTGTGTCCGACTACCACATAGCTTGTCAATCTGTGTCCGCTAGCTCAGAAACTGTGTCCGACGACCATGTAGCTTGTCAATCTATGTAGCTTGTCAATCTGTATCCGCTAGCTCAGAAACTGTGCCGTCACATTCGCGATGCGGTTGTCCGTGAAACAGGATCTCTACTCGTACTGGTCCGCTGGACCCTATCGAACAGTACGCGTTCTTTTCTGAAACCATGTCCAGGAAAAGGGTCGACATCCCTGAAACGGCACCGATTCGGTTTGAAGTATCTTGTTCTGGCTGCAGACTGGTTACACTTTGGTATTGTCAGCGTATACTGGTAAGATTGACACGGACCCTGGCCCCGGGAAAGTTGGTGAGCGTGAACTTCTTGCAGCTGCGGCTCTGTATACATGAACAACGTCTGCACAAGCATATCCCTAATTTTGCACCTTAGGATTCCATGCGTGTGCGGCGGAACTGTCCGCAAAAACTGGAACGCGATCCCACTTTTTAGCAAGTCACAGAAGAAGCGCGGCCGCCCTTCCCTGTTGGATAGCGTTGTCGCCATATTAGGGACGGTCATAACGAGAAGACGACAGCAGACTAGTGCCGCATCATGTCAACCTTTCGACTTCCAAGGGCGGCAACGGAAAGATATGCTTCGAAAGCGCAAAATTCCAGCCCCAGAATGCCAAAAAGCGCGGAGACACTCCATAAAAATGAAGACGGGGGAAAAGGGGGGAAAATTGGAAATAACTCTGTAGATGCTTGGTCGGAGTTCGGTTCGGTAAACACATTTCCGGTAGACGCTAAAAGAATTGGAACATCCGACCATAGTCGCCCCGCAGGCCCGGAGCAGTGGCCGGTGCCGGGGCTCAGCCCTGCATTTGCCCCGGCCGCGGGGCCGTTGGCGCCCACTCCGAGACCGCAGTGGCGAAACAGTTGAAGTGGCTTGTCAACTCGATGTGTACTCTTGCCGGTAGGGGGGCCCGGCCCCGGGGTCCGCATAAGCCCCATTTCGCGTGGTTTCGTGACCATCTGGCGAGAGACTGCACTCAGAAATTGCTTTTTGGAGCGGTCCTGGAGCTTAAGAAGTAAGGGGGGCGGGTATGTGACATATGCTGTTTTTACCGATGTTTAACCGATTCTGGTCCAGATGAAAAATCGGAGCATCGAGACCATAGTTGCCCGCAGGCTGGGCGAACGTTACCTCGCGGATCAATGGCCCGTGCCCCCCCGCCCCTCACGCTTTTCAGACGACGCTTTCGTGTAATGCACCAAAATTTGTCAACAACACACCAACACCAGAACACCCAAAAAAATAAAGCATCCAACAACGGGAGGAAAATTAATCAAGATCACAAAGCTTAGAGAAATTACCACACAACTGCCATTCCCCTGAGCATTGCAAAAAAAAAAAGTCGAAGCACGCACCTCGCTTGAAGAAAAAGAGAAAAAAGAAGCCACTTTTCTTGTGACGGTGTGTGTTCAGTCGGGCCGAATCCCACTGCAGAAAAAAGAAACAAACAGTACACCGACTCATAGAGCTTTCGAAGCACAATATACAACGAAGGACCAACCAAAGAAGTTAATCAAGTGAGAAGAAAGTCAAATTGCGTCAAAAAAAAAGGCAACACGCAAGGACCAGCCTTTGAACCTCCTCAAAAGACAACGTGGCCAAACAACAACTTCCGTCGGTAGAGGGGTGCTGCCTCCGAAGGAATCCATCCGCCATCAGGGTGTTAGTCTGACACTTGCAGTCGTGTTCGGAGGAAAACTCCTCTCCACACTTCGTAAAGGAAAAGAAGACGCTCGAATAGAAGTTTTGTTCGTCTTGAGGTTAGAAATTGCACACCCCCCCCTTTTTTCTCTTATCCCTCTCCCAAAACATTGAGCCGAGTTCTTTTTTCTCTTCCTCCCCATCAGTCAAAAGTAACCGCAGAAGCAGCAAAGCAGAAAGGCTAATCCACAAATACCGCTAGAAAGGTGACACAGGCTAATCCACAAATAACGCTAGAAAGGTGACACCAACAGCGTAGCCCTGTCGGTTCCACACGCATTTTCGTGGGCTCTCCCTCTTTTTCTTTTTTTTTTTTTGCACAAGCACCCGATTCGTAGGAAAAAGGTAGCTTACTTGCCAGTGTCCCTCCTTTCGTACGTGAAACAGCAGAAGAAGAAAAGCGAGAAGGAACTTGCTGGGATAGTTATACGCGCGTAAAAAACGCAGGTGCAAAGCTGAAAAAACTTAGTGTGTCTGTGATCGTTTTTTTATTTTCTCCTCCTTCTTTTTTCCCCCGCTTGTCTTCTCTGGTACTTCCTGCTTGGCGCAAAGAAGACCAGTGAAGCAGAATCCATCAACAACAAACGCAACAAAACGCTCCCCCCCAAAAATAACAAGCAATAGAACGCAAGCAAGAGGAAAAGGGTCAGAAGACAATTAGCTTCGCTGGGATTTAGATTTTCTCCCGTCCAGGCTCTCGTTTTTGTTTCTTCTTCTTCTCGTTCTTCTTCTTCTTCTTTCTTGTTTAACGAGAAAAGGTAAGTCCATCTCCCAGAGGTTATTCACTCAGACCTTCTCTCACTTCGTCTACGCGTTCCTTGCGTAGTTTTCCGGGCTTTTTGCCCCTTTCGTCGAAAACCCGCCAAGATTACGCTCAAGTCGATGTTTTACGAGAGGATCGGGAAGCGGTCGAAGAAGTCGCAGCCCGTGCAGCTTCCGGCGGCGGCGGCACCGCGGTATTCGGCAGGGGCCGGCGGCGTCGGCGACAACGTAGAAATCAGCAGCATGCAGTGCATACCGAGGCAAGTGGCGGGGCAGTCGCACCCGTCGACTCCGATGCAGCTGGCCTACCCACCGCATTCGTCGAGCGCCATCACCGCCGGTGCGCACGTCGCCGTGTCCCCTCAAACATCGTCCGGCTCCGGTCTGTCGGGACAGCCGATCGGCGTGCCTGCCTTCGCGCACTCCCCGCCGCGCGCGAGCAAGAAAACGGCGGCGAAGGCGCCGCCGGCTGATCTGAGGGCGCAGGCCCGGGGCCGGCACCCGGACCCCGCTGGGATGCACGCGCTGCGGTCGTGCCCCGCGTGCCAGTCCAACGGCGTGTTCTGCATCGTCTCGGGCCGCGAGCACCCCGTGAGCCAGCCCGACTGCGAGTCGGAGGTCGAGCGCACCGACAGGCTGTACCTGATGGGAGCCTACGACTCGAAAACGCTGCTGCAGGAGCTCCTCACCTACGTCGGCAACAAGGTGCCGCTGCAAGTTGCGTTCCTGCGCGGGAGGACGAGGGACATGGCGCCGCGGAACTTTTGGCTGGAGAACAGGACGAACGATGAAGGTGTGGGTCCCATGTATTCATGCCGAAACTCCGAACATTAGGGCCTCTGAAGGCCAGCCCCTTCAGAAAAGTTGACTCTTTGAAGGCCTCTGAAGGTCAGCCTCTTCAGAAAAGTTGACTCTTTGAAGGCCTCTGAAGGTCAGCCTCTTCAGAAAAGTTGACTCTTTGAAGGCCTCTGAAGGTCAGCCTCTTCAGAAAAGTTGACTCTTTGAAGGCCTCTGAAGGTCAGCCCCTTCAGAAAAGTTGACTCTTTGAAGGCCTCTGAAGGTCAGCCCCTTCAGAAAAGTTGACTCTTTGAAGGCCTCTGAAGGTCAGCCCCTTCAGAAAAGTTGACTCTTTGAAGGCCTCTGAAGGTCAGCCTCTTCAGAAAAGTTGACTCTTTGAAGGCCTCTGAAGGTCAGCCCCTTCAGAAAAGTTGACTCTTTGAAGGCCTCTGAAGGTCAGCCCCTTCAGAAAAGTTGACTCTTTGAAGGCCTCTGAAGGTCAGCCCCTTCAGAAAAGTTGACTCTTTGAAGGCCTCTGAAGGTCAGCCTCTTCAGAAAAGTTGACTCTTTGAAGGCCTCTGAAGGTCAGCCCCTTCAGAAAAGTTGACTCTTTGAAGGCCTCTGAAGGTCAGCCCCTTCAGAAAAGTTGACTCTTTGAAGGCCTCTGAAGGTCAGCCCCTTCAGAAAAGTTGACTCTTTGAAGGCCTCTGAAGGTCAGCCTCTTCAGAAAAGTTGACTCTTTGAAGGCCTCTGAAGGTCAGCCCCTTCAGAAAAGTTGACTCTTTGAAGGCCTCTGAAGGTCAGCCCCTTCAGAAAAGTTGACTCTTTGAAGGCCTCTGAAGGCCAGCCCCTTCAGAAAAGTTGACTCTTTGAAGGCCTCTGAAGGCCAGCCCCTTCAGAACCGTCGACTCGCCTTAGGGCCTCTGAAGGTCAGCCCCTTCAGAAAAGTTGACTCTTTGAATGCCTCTGAAGGTCAGCCCCTTCAGAAAAGTTGACTCTTTGAAGGCCTCTGAAGGTCAGCCCCTTCAGAAAAGTTGACTCTTTGAAGGCCTCTGAAGGTCAGCCCCTTCAGAAAAGTTGACTCTTTGAAGGCCTCTGAAGGCCAGCCCCTTCAGAAAAGTTGACTCTTTGAAGGCCTCTGAAGGCCAGCCCCTTCAGAACCGTCGACTCGCCTTAGGGCCTCTGAAGGTCAGCCCCTTCAGAAAAGTTGACTCTTTGAATGCCTCTGAAGGTCAGCCCCTTCAGAAAGTTGACTCTTTGAAGGCCTCTGAAGGTCAGCCCCTTCAGAAAAGTTGACTCTTTGAAGGCCTCTGAAGGCCAGCCCCTTCAGAAAAGTTGACTCTTTGAAGGCCTCTGAAGGCCAGCCCCTTCAGAAAAGTTGGCTCTTTGAAGGCCTCTGAAGGTCAGCCCCTTCAGAAAAGTTGACTCTTTGAAGGCCTCTGAAGGCCAGCCCCTTCAGAACCGTCGACTCGCCTTAGGGCCTCTGAAGGTCAGCCCCTTCAGAAAAGTTGCCTTTAAAAGTCTCACGTACTTGGCGTCGGTCGTAAACAGTCCCGGACATGGCTAGCCGTTACTCATGTTGAAAGTGTACGCCAGAGACATAACCCGCACCCACATAGCCCTTACTTGCTCGAAGAGAGCCCATTAACGAAGGTCACCCGGAGACCTTTCAAAGTCTCACGCGGGAATGTACTTGGTGTCGGTCGCAAACAGTCCCGGACATGGCTAGCCATTACCCATATTGAAAGTGTTGGCCAAAGAAACAACCCGCACCCACATAGCCCCTTACTTGCGCTAAGGGAATCCATTTAACACTGGTCACCCGGAGATCCTAAATTACCGAAATCTCAAGCGGATGTTCACTCTAAAAAGGTTCTCGGATACTCTCAAGCGCACTTTCTAACGGCGTGAACTTGGTGTCGGTCACAAGAACTTGGCTTGCCAACCACCAGGGATGAAAGTGTGTGTGTACACCAAAGAAACAACACCCAACCAACCCAACCCCCACATTACTTATTTGCTTCCAAAGAACCTATTTTAAGTTCGTCCCCTCTTGATAGACCGTGGTGTCACACCGCCGGAGACAGCGGCGGGCAATTGGAAGATGTTCCAAGAAAAATTCACGAAAAGAGACGGTCAGACGGTACCAAGAAGACAGACAGTCACCTACTGCGGCACCATACTGAGGAGGGCCTACCGTAAGTAAGGTACGTGGACAATGGCCGAAACCGCCAATGACCAACAGCCAAGGTACCCACCGATCCTCTTACCTCGTGTAACCACCTCTCTTACGACACTCAGAGCACAAAGGATATCTTCCCATAGCGACGAACGTCACCCGGTGACTTTAAAACCCCGGAGTTTCAAGCGAACTTTCACTCTAAAAAGACAGCCGCGACATAACATACAAGGGTCCGAAAGTCAAGCAAAACGTTAATACTGAAACCCGTCGCACACAGGGCGCACCAGCATGTTCCTCTGCAGCGCGCCTCGAGGCGAGAGCAACCCGGATGTGCAGGTGACCCCCGTAAGCAGCATCAAGGCCATCGTCCTCGGCGGCGCGGCGGCGCGGCCGCCCCACGCCGGCCGGGAGCAGGTGGGGTTCGTGCCCTTCGACGCAGCGAACGTGACGTCGCGGTACTTCTCGCTGCGCTTCTCGTCCAAGCGCACAGTCAGCGACTCGCTCTACCGGGGGCTCGTCACCTTCGAAACCAGCTACACGCCGGAGCTCGAAGCGTGGGTCATCGCGCTGTCGTACGTCACTGGCCTCACCCCGAGGTGGGACAGCTTCTTGGACGTGTCAGACTGCCCTCTGATCGACCGCCTGAACCCTACCGAACGACTTGCCTGCGCTTCACACAACATCCCTCCTGCCTTGTACAGTAAGTTGATGGATTTCGTCAGTGACAAGAGACACGCGGTGTCAGCGCATAAGCTGGTTGAAGCGAAGCACGGCGCCCGCCCCGCGCTGGTGAACGAAGGGAATGCGCTGTACGTGACGAAGGGCGAGTTGCGGTACTGGTCCGGGTGCGACATCTTCAGAACGACGGTCATCTGGCTGCTGCTGCGGAGGCGGGGGATCGTGTACGACGACGACTTCACGCCGGTGACGCCGTCCGTGCGCCTGCGCGCCCCGTGGCGATACACCCTCAGCAAGCTGTCCGAGGCGCCGAAGGCGCTTCGGCGGACGGTCATTGCCTTCATGCGCACCCAACGCTCGATGCTGTCCCCAGCCCACGACAAGTTCCTGCCCAACGACGTCTTGGCGGTGATCTTCGGGTTTTTGCCCATCTTTCCATGAGGAGGTGCTACACACAAGCTGCTTTTTTAAACAACGTCAGGGGTTTGCCCGTGTTCCATGGAGGAGTGGGGAAAATGGTGCACACCTGCTTGGCACACCTGCTTGGCACACCTGCTTGGCACACCTGCTTGGCACACCTGCTTGGCACACCTGCTTGGCACACCTGCTTGGCACACCTGCTTGGCACACCCGCTTGGCACACCCGCTTGGCACACCCGCTTGGCACACCTGCTTGGCACACGCCGAAGGCGTTCCGGCGGACTGTGATCGCCTTCATGCGCACCCAACGCTCGATGCTGTCCCCAGCCCACGACTATTTCCTGTCGAACGACGTCTTGGCGGTGATCTTCGGGGGTTTGCCCATCTTTCCGTGAGGAGGAGGGACAATGCACAACCTGCTCTAGGCGATGTCCGGGCAGAGATCTTCGGGCGTTTGCCCGTGTTGGGGGATAAGGTGCACAGCTGCTTGTTCTGCATGTACCCGGACGCAATATGCGTTGCCACGCGACGCCTTGGCACTGGTCTTTCCGCGAAGGGGAAGCGGCTTACAATGCTGCGCTGCTTTCGTGTGCGAAAGCGAACTTGTTCTTGCGCACGAGGATCCAGTTGTCGAGAGCCCCTCGAGAGACGTTGAAACCCGCGACAGGCAAATGTGTTCTCCGCTACCAATAGCACGAATAAGTCTGAAGAACGAACCCAGCCACTGAGAAAGGGTTGCAATAATCCTATACTTCTACTGCGGCTATTTTGGGAATAGGTGAATTCCGCGCACACTGATGAGTCCGCCGGAAACAAGCGATGCGTGATTTTCACGCACATGATGAGACCGACAGCGAAGCCCGTAGAAAAGTGCTACGAAAAAAAGGAACAAAATCACTGAAATCAGAGACCGAAGACTTAACGCGAAGACCCTTCTCTTTCAGTCTAAGGAAAAGTACAATGCTAAAAAAGGAAACTACTCAAAGGAAGTTCAATTGCCGAGAGTCGCCGGAGACTATTAAATCCCCAGGATTTGAACGCACTCTAAAATCTCTAAGAAGGCAAGCATCAGGGAGTTCAAAGTCCTCTTTTTACACGACCGTCCATTGTTATCATAAAATGGAAGGCCTCTGAAAAGCATGGGAGGTGCGTGATTTCACGCACTGATGCCGAAGTAAACCAAGCCCGTAGAAAGTTGCGAAAAGAAAAGAAATAGAAAAAAACGAGTCAACCAAAAAAGAAAAGACGTCTTAACATCTTTCGGCCTTGAGAAGAGAAGAAACTTCCGTGATAGAAAACCCCCGGTCTAAAGGTTTCAACCACCTTCGGGGGCTAGTCTGACACTTGCTGTCGTGAGAGGAGTACGAAGTTATTGAACAGACTCTTTAAAAAAGAAACCTCCGAACGAGGAGGGCACAGAATCTTAGCCTGGCCATTGCTTTTCAGATCCGAGAGAATGGAAGACTCTTTTGGGCAAAGACGGATTTTGCCCGCAAAACGGCAAACAACTAAGAAGCTCGTCACTCGCGCAACCGCAGCTGATACAAAACTCATAATGATGACGATGGTGAGAGAGAGCATTGTTTTCGTCGAGTGGCTGTCGTTTCTTCAAAAACTGACGGGGCGGCTTTATATAGAGAGAGATTCACATCTGAATGACACCTGAACACAAAAAGGTTGTCGACAACTGACAAGTAAAAGAATGAGCGAAGTTTAACTCCAGTAAAACGTATCTACGCACTTCTTTGAGCTAGATCAGAGACGCCAGTGCAAAACCCCAAAGTTTGCGGTGACGAGCTTCTCATTTCGCCAAGATTTCATGAAGAAAATTGGAAGAGGAGAAATCCCAGAGTTTGCCAAGCTGGCCATCACTCTACAAGGTAGTCTGAAGAACAAGTGTCATGTGTCATCGAAGTTGTGCGATTCCACGCACAGGTGATGAAGCTGCCAAAACAAGCTTAAGCTCGTAGAATGATGCGACGGTCGAAAATAATATGTTATACATGAAAACGAGCCAACCAAAAAAAAAAAAGATGACATCTTAACTTATCTGAGCCAGTCCACCCCCTGCTGATAGACTGCTAATGGACTGCTGATAGACTGCTGAATACATCCTGGCACCTCGAATCAGTTGGTTATTCAAAAGGATGGTCAGGCGATGGTCGCCAGGACCGCTCTGGATAGGACAGAGTTGTGAATCTACCCACTACGTTGCCAGACCCTACGTTTCCCTCACACAAAATACAGCAAGCCTCCCGCTTGTTCAGGTTCTTCACACGTTGCATGTGGCAAACGAGAACCGGCAAAGAGGTTTAGTCAACCATAGCTGCTGATAGACTCTGATACAGCAGCAAGCAATGACGCTGCAGTTCCAGGACATGTGCTCCCAACACCACCCCGTGCTAAATCCCTGATCTTGTCGTCTTGCAGTCTAAAAAAAGGAAAATAAAAACGGTCTGAAAGACTATAAAAGGCAGCCCGCCCAGGGAGAAAGAATTTGTTGGGGGCAAAAGAAAAAACCCGGAGTTTGCAAAGTCGCCTAAGCTGCCTTTGCACTAAAGAAACATACATTTGGTGTGGTCCATGTGGTCGGTACAAACCCGGCACAAACCCGGAAAAACTCAGGAAAAACTCAAGGGGTGTCCGACATAAGCTCCAGCTTGGAGGAAATGCTCGACGAAGCTGCCAGACAAAGAACCTGAACGGAACGGATTCCAAGTGCTGTGTGGGCAAGCGCAGGGAATCCTGCTTTGCGGATCGAGAGCAGCAGAAGTGCTGCACCACCTCGGCTGCGTAGTTGCTGGATTCTATATGCAAACAACCTGTCATCCACCGCACCGCAAACCCCAGTATTTGTCTTCAGCCCTCGCATAGAATGGCAGCAGGCATAAGAGAGGCACTACGCCGGTCAAATGAAGGCAGCCACGTTGCGATGCAGCACCGTTGAGGATCGGCCCCAGGGTAAAAGCTTCAGTTTTCTGCGGTTTTAAGTTTGCGTTGTGTGCTCACCAGGTTGCCTTGCTGCACAATGCCACTAGCTGCGCTGCACTGGGTTTCCCCGTTGACCGTGAGATTGAGTTCCTGAGAAATGCATTCCCGCAGCCCTGCCTGGCATCCTGAAAAGAAAGCGGGGGAATTCAAAGCTCTGCCACAACCTTGGCACTGCAGGCACCGCAATTCTGACCAATCGCTCTCACAGCTTTACAGCCCAAATCATATGGGTGAGTAATGTGATTAGGCCATCTATCAGTGTCGAAACTGACACGGTCAACCAGAGAACCCCTTTGTGCTTGACGCAACTGCGCAGGAAGAATGCTTGGCAACAACCGAGGCCGCAAATTCTCCAGATGCTGCTGGATCCGGGAACATACACCCAACCTACGATCACTGAGAGTTGAGAAGAGGTTTTGGCCTAGTAATAGTAGTATGAAAACGCCAGCCGGAGACTTTAAAGTTCCGACTTACGAAGCCACACGGCGTGAAGGGTTGGTTGCAAGAATTATGCGCAGTCTATCGTAACAGATTGTTGCTGCATATTAAGTTTCTACTACTATCTCGCTAAGTTTGCCGAACCAAGCGAAGCTCGCCGAATACTCTCAAAAGCCGGCCTCTAAACGTCAAGTCTCTTGAAACAGCCTAGAAAGAAACAAGCCTGAATGTACCTGTTTACACGTCCATGCGCGACAGCCACACGGCTAGATCACGCGAACGACAAAAAAAAAAAAAAAAAAAAAAAAAAAAAAAACGCCGTCACAGGCAACTGACTGAGCGAATATCGCCGGAAACACAAAACACTCCAGGAAAACACTGCAAATACGCCTCAAAATTACTGGAAGAGAGGAAAATATCAATCATTGTCTTTCTTTCACAACGCAGAAGAAAACGAAACAAAACTTAACCCCTCCCGGGTCCCCCCCTCTCGCACTCTACTCGATGCACTAGTCATTTGAACAACAGCGTAATGACTAGTCATATAACTACTGAAAAGTGCTTGCTACTGCAGTAGTCATTCTTACTAATCTTTATTACTGTTTTTTACTAGTGACTACTGCATTTTGTGAAGGAATCTCTTTACAATGCGTACTTTCTTTTTTAGACAACCTTCTATTCTCTGTTTCACTCTACTTTGATCATAGGTGCCACGGCAAGTTTTGGCAGCCGCCGCTTAACAAAATTTGACGTGGGTGGCTTTAGATTTACATCTGAATGACACCTCAACACCAAACAAGTTGTCCTACGCATCTCTTTCCACAAAAGTGGACTCATTCGCTTGGAAGAATGACTACTGCATTCTTACTACTGACAGTAGTCATATGACTAGTAAGATTTATGACTTATAGTATGACATATAGATTTATGAGTAAGATCAGTAGTAAGTGACGACTAAATGGCATGACTAGTGCGCCGCGTAATAACAAGACTTTGTTTTCGGTCCGAGAAACGTAAAACGGTTTGGTGTTGCTTTCAAATTCCATTTTGACGAAGGTCGCCCGGATACTTCTCATCCCCGGAATCTCAACGTGAACCTTAACTCTAAAAGGATTTTCGCGGCGCAATGAAGCGGATGTGTGCGGATGCGACAGACGGACGACAAGGCTGTTTGGTTGGCAAACTGGCTGAAAAGTTAACTGAGTACCCGGTAAAGAGAGGGCATGGCAGTTACGTTATTCTACCATCTGAAATGCGCCGTCAAAGTTCTTCTTCAAACGTATAAAGGTCGCAAGACGCCTCCTTCGGATCGGCAGTAAATTCAAAAAAAACGGCGACATAACAAACTTAGCCGCTACGGGGAAAACTCCAGAAAATCTCGGAACAGTCGGCTTTCTTGTTTGATGCTTTCTTTTTCCACCACGAACGAACCCTCAAAAAAAAGCTCTAAAAAGTGGCTCCAGGAAAAAAGGAGAGCGAAAAAAGAAAAATAAAAACGCAGGACACCAATACCGCTCGCTTCTCTCGGGATCTGACGGTTACACAAAAATGAACGGTCACACGGAGACCCTAAAACCCCGGAGTTTCAAGCGAACTTTAACTCTAAAAAAGTGGATGAAATCATTGAAACACGTGTTGTTATTTTTTTTTTTTCCTGTCTAGAAAAAAGGACGTCAAATAAACGACAGTAGTAGCCTAATCCTTTCCGCACACGCCGACACCACAAAGCAAACCACTAAATCAGCAATGAGGACAGAACGATACGGGCTACATGGCAACCCCTGCTCCACAGCAAAAACACGAACATGTGGGGGGCCCAGAGCTACCTTCATGCAAATATATCCCGGGTGTCGGTCTCTACTCCAAAGTAAAAACACGAAGTACGTACAGAAATAACGCTAGAAATGTGTAATGGCAGAAGAGCAAGGTCTACCCAACAGACAGTGATCACCGCAACCGCTTTTACCCACCCGTGATACAAGCGGCTTCTAGGAAATAGGTGCGGTCTGGAGGCCACTCCAAGTGTTTTTCGGCGTCGTTTCTTTCTCTTCAAGTAGAGTAGAGCGTCTACTTTGCTTTCCGGAAAGTAGGTGCAAACCCTTCAAGTGTGTTTTCTCAACGCATCAAGAAAAAGTGAAAGCTTAGCCCTCTTCCGACCAACCGGACGGTGCGCTGGGGGACACCAAAGAAATACCGAAAAATATCGCATGAACGAGTGCAATCGTTCCGTTGTCACCTTCACAGAGGCAAAAAACATGCTATTTTTAGAGTGCAAGTTCGCTTAGGGATCAGGGTGACCACGCAAGTTCACTAAGGGAACCGGAGTTTAATTCTCCTTCGGTGCGGTTGCCTTCGGAGCCGTAGGCGCCGCTCCGGTGTGCGAATTAACCTCATATTTAATGCGCTGTTCTACCAAACGGACCTCGGCTACGTTCCGTGGCCGGACCGCTGACGCTACGGGATCCTCGGTTGTGCTCCTTAGCTGGATTGCTAGCTCGATGGGATGAGCTGGCCGGCGTGTGGGCACGGGCGAATGTGGCCGCCATATGGCGGCTGCGGTTGCCGAAAATCGAAGGATAATGTTAGGTAGGTTTCGCTTCTGCCGACGCTTGCACGAAATTAGCTGACCTTAAACCTCCATTTTATAGTCTCTGGGTGACCGTTGTCGTAAAAGGTTCCTTCCTTGTGCGTGTTTTTATTAGACTGTTTCGAGTTTCAAAAAGCCGGTATTTTGGAGTCTCCAGTTTACCATTGAAGCGGGGTAGGGGGTCGAAGGTCCTGCGTATTTGCTTTGCATCCTCAAACCATCACGTTACACCGCGGCTATCCGTTCCATCCCTATCTTTTGGAGCTGACACAGTCACTCGGTGCGTATGAAGAGGTAGTCACCTAAGTGACAGTGCAGACCATCGCAGTCACAGGTTCTCTGCGTTGTAACCTCATACCTGCGTTGTAACCGCATACCTGCGTTGCCTCAAACACTTCAGGAGGGACTAGTCCATACAGCAGAAAGAACCGAGAATCTTGAGTGAACAGGCACATTTCCTGAGAGCGTGAAATGTCTTCTTCGTCCGTGTCTTAGTACATAGAAGAGAAGACCGAGCTCACGCGGCATCAATTGGGAACAGAACAAGAGACGAACATCTTCAGATCAAGACTTGAGTGCGCAAGCATTTCCTGAGGAAGGGAAGCCCAATCTTAGGCGACAACAATCACGGGAACATTACACGGCAATATTCAGAAAGAACCTAGAATCACGAGCGAGCAAGCATCATGTCTTCTTCGCTCGTGTTTTTACACGTTGTTAACACACGAAAAAGAAGACCGCCATCAGTTGGTTCAACGGTACAAGGTAAGTGACGGACATTGTGCGCGTTCAGACCAAGAATTACGAGTGAGCGTGTGCTGTGTTCTTTGCCTGTCATGACGTCAGTGCATGGAAAGGAAGACCAATCTCAAGCGACATCAATCGGGAACATTGCTAGGCACGACAAGGGATGGGCATCGTCCTGTCTTCAGAAAGAACCATGAATCCCCGAGCAAGCATTTCCCCAATACCCGCGAGTGGCTGTCTTCTTCTGTGTACGTGTCTTCACGTTCAATGCATGGAAAGGAAGACCAACCTCGTGCACACACCCCCAACCAGGAACAGTGCAAGGGAAGAAAGCACTCCACGCCTCCGAGAAGAACCAGGTTTCAGTGTGAGCAACCAATTCGTGTACGTATCTCCGCGTTCAATAAATAGTAGCGAAGACCAA
Source organism: Diplonema papillatum (assembly GCA_030068145.1). NCBI lineage: Eukaryota > Euglenozoa > Diplonemea > Diplonemida > Diplonemidae > Diplonema > Diplonema papillatum. The sequence goes on from JAPJBO010000699.1 coordinate 22,707, forward strand.
CCGCATGCACCCACCACTCAGGTAGTGTGCAAAGGGAAGAATCACGGCTTTTTGCTCGTCTTCAGAAAGAACCGTAATTGGATTAACGTTGAACCCGGACACGCTGGGTGCCCAAGTTTTACCCGGCCTGTCATTTATCTGTTCCAGTTTTAGTCTTGTTCAACGTTATTCCAATTACGATAATACCAAGCGACGAGAAGGTTCTAAAAGCGTGGACCGCCTTCTTCTTTTGCGTCTGTGTCTGCGTCCTGCGTCCTTTACACAGAAGAGAAGGCCAACCCCTGCGGCATCAATCGGGAACGGTGCAAGGGAAGCCAAGGAATGGACACCGAATCAAGACTCTCTTGACCAACCATTTCCCAACAAGTGTGAGCGGCCGTCTTCTTCTGTACGTGTCTTCACACAGAAGCGAAGACCGACCTCATGCATACACCAATCAGGAACCGTGCAAAGGAAAGAAGGAGAACAGTCGGAAGAAAACGGATCGAATCTAAAGTACTGTCCTTTGAACCTCAAGATACTCAAAATAATTCGAAGTTTACGTATTTTTCCAACTTCCCGGGTCCAACACTCTAACCGACCCGCCGAAAATCACGTATACTGCGAAGAATGAACCGAAACCCGCAAAGAAGTGTCGCAAAGCGACATGAGACTATTGGACTGAAGAGAGGCCCGAAGCAGAACATAACGCTGACAGCTCCAAACCACAGTACAACTCGGGCAACTTGTGCAGGAAAGACTAGGAACGGACACGGGTTTTCGAAAAGACTCCAGCCCTGATAGCCAAAAAATCGATCTACACAAATTCTATTGCCAGTTGCAACGAAAGGAAGCGTGTGGCTACAAACGAGGTTACGTTCGTTCAACGCTTACTCCCGGCAAATACAAACCTAGGGTTACCTTGTGTGTTTCGTGCGGTGTACCAGCACATTTTGTAGGCCCCCAAAAATTCTGTGGCATCGATCAGAATTTGGATGGCGATCAACAAGAACCTGATGACATATCGTCAAGCGGGCATCCTGGCATGTCCACCTGCAAAAGGAAAGAAGCAAAATGGAGAACGTGGATTATCCAAGAAAGAAGGGGAAAACTTAGGCAAAATAAAACGTTTACAAGCACCGCAGAAACAAGCAAGGCGTAAAAAGAGTCACCAACCATCAGAACGACGTAAATCGTCGACCGCGTAAGAAGGAAAGCAGACACTGGCTGGAATACAATTAGTACAGAGCTGAGAAAAGCAAAAACCGGCTCAGAAACAGTTCGTGTGGCACCAAAGAAAACGAGAAACGGTCAAAAAAAAGTTCAGCCCCCTCCTGATTTGGTATGTTGTAGTACGCTGCCAACTACGAATTCTTAGTTATCAACTGTTTACACACACACAAGAAACGCGCTTAAACACCCCAAAAGGTCCACCCGGGCAACCGACAAGCGTTCAACACAATCCCGGGTGGAGACCACAAAAACACGCACACACACAACGACGGACACACGTAAAGAAAAACTCTAAACCCCAAAATGGTCTCAAAAAAAACGCTTAAAAAGGCAGAGACAAAAGAAGAAAAAACCCGAAGAACAGAATCTCCAAATCTCGTTATACAAATGCACGCGCTATCTCGAGCCCTCCTTCGATGCGATGTGGTGAGCAGCTCTCCCCGGCTGGTGGGGCTGCACACGGAATAGATTGAAGAAAAGAGTACCCAACCTGCCCGCCTAGCCTGTCACACTCCTTTTTCGTACATCTAAGCGCTGTGTGTTGAGATTCGGGGCCAGTCAACAAAGAGAAGGGTTCTTCCTGAAGCACTTCTTTCCAGTTTCCTTTTTGCAAGCACAACCTCGCATACACCTAGCAAGCTTGCTTGAGCGCCTTCGCGCGTCAAGTTGGAATCCTTACGTTTCTGAGCGAACTCCTCATATCCACTCGCCAAAAGCGAGGTTGGAGGGGTAAGGCAAAAAGGCCCCACCGTTTGCCCCTTCTTTGTACTCCCCCTTCGAGCCAAGAGCGGAGCCACATGCGTTCTATCGACTTCCCAGGAATAGCGAAGAAACAGAAGGTATTCCAACAACCTCACACATACGCACACCCACACACCCACACACTTACACGATTGGCACAAGGCGAGCAACGAGGGAGACGAGCGAGCGACACAGCGAACGGAGCCCGCGTCCAGAAGCCGAACACCGCCGACTCCACGAAGTGGGGCAGCGCCGAAAAAGGCAAAACGAGGGGCCGTGCAGCCTCGCGTCACCCGGGCTCGCAGAAGACGCCAGGCTCCCACCAGCAGCCGTAACCAAGAAGGGAACCATGCGTGGACACACTCTCGCTAAGGGGGGCGCCACGTTAAAACGAGTCCGCGACACACACACACACACACACACACACACGATTGCCGCATTCATGCAAAAAGCGTTGTGGTGCGTGCCTCATGTGCACGCTGGAGTCCAGCCTCAGAAGCTGGAGCGGAGCTGGAGTTAAAAAGTGGGTGTCACACCTTCGTTAACTCCAGCTTCTGAGGCGGGTCTCCCAGTGGCGGCGGGTCTTTCGTGCGAATGGGATGCACGGCAAGCTGAACAGCAATCTTGTTGTCGGTTCACGATCGCAGGATCTTCGACGATTTAGCGCACCCGATGATGCACCACACTCGACTTTTTACCAATCTGGATCAAGCTTTTCGGGGGTTTGGTGCTAGTCGGGTTGTTGTTTGTGGCTGTTTTTTGAATTTCTGCTGTTTTCCCTATATCAGTCATTCTCCTGGCGACCGTTCAAATATGGCAGCACTGTCTGTATACTTAATACCTGAGCCCGCAGGAAGAGCTAGGTATTGGTGCACTGCGCAATGCAGTGTCGGTATTGGTCCCAATACTGGCATAGGAGGATAGATATCCAGACAGGCGCCACGGTGCCCTCAGTATCCTCATCTAGGACCACAGACTGCGTAGGTACGTTCGTGGTCGTGCACCACGACGGTACGCAGCTCTGCAGAGCAGATGCACGACCTCGTGGTTGGGATGTTGATGCTGCAAACAGGTGGTAGCGCATACCAGCATACCTATGTGCAAGTCGACATCAGAGTATATCTCCACCGTAGCGAGAAACGGTCAGTATGGTGAGCACTTCACGCTACAGGCTGCGGCAGAAGTGCTGAACCCCGCGTCATGTTTGGTCCGTTTTTTTTTTTATAATTAAAGGCGGGGATGGTGGGTGTATGGGCTGCAACAGCTTTCCCCTGTGTCACCGTACTGTACCACTAGGGGCATCACGAGGGCCTAGGCCCTGTGGGCTTAGGCTCTTTATCCAGGGCACCTGAAACGGGCTGAGGAACCGAAGCAACCTTTCTCTAGGTTTTCGCACCGCAGATTTTTCAGCATCCCTGTTCTTCAGCCATCCCAGTTCTGAAGTGCGTTCATAGGGTATGGGAATCTGCCTGGTGAAGAGTGCAAAGAGAGGCCATGGGGGTCAACCTTTTTGGGATCCGAGATGGTATGTTGACGATTTCGTGTCCGTTCTTTCCATTCCGTGTGTTCTCGGGGAGCAACTGGGACGTATCACACGCGCCCCTGGTATAATCTAAGTATAATTATATCGGGCTGAACTCGTCCAAGGGGGGTCGTCATTTGTTTCTATAACCTCGGGAACAGAAAGACCGGGGACACCTGAGCTCATAGCATCAAAGATTGGTCGATTTAGTTGCACCTTTAGTGACTGTATGCGCTGCAACATGGTGGTCATTTTTGATCGGTCGCCAGGAGAATGACTGATATATGGAATTGCCTTGTGGAGGTGACTTCGGCTTGTTATCACTTTCACCGCCGCCTCGCGTGCGCGTCCTCCTTTTGCCCCCTTGTGGAGCCGATGCGTCATGAAACACGCCAGAAGTCATCGCCAGGCTTTTCTACCTCGACGTTCGCGTCGCAGGACGGTGGAGACCGAGCAGCAGATACGCCAAGGAGGAGTTTTTCGTAGCAACAGGCAGCGTGTTTGGGAGAAGATTAGCCTAGCGAGCATATTCACTCACTATCATCGACTAGCACGCTAATCCTCCCCCCGGCACGTACACACAAATTGCCGACCAGAGCACCCGCTACAGCGCCAACTCCGGCGCCGCCACCCACTGTAGCAGAGCCGCAACCTGCAGCGCGCCTCCGGAGCGACTTACGCCCGCCGTAGCAGCACAAAGAGAAGTGTGGAAGACCGGACACCAACCACCAAAGAGTTGACTGATGCTGGTTCTGGACAAAATGAGCGAGAGTTGCCCTTGTTGACAGGGGCGAAGGGACCCATAACGCGCTCGTTCACTTTTTCACGCACTCGTCGACTCATTCACCCACTCACGTACCCGTTTACTCACCCACGCACTCACTCGTCCTGCACGCTCACACACGTTCAGAATTCCTACCCTAAAACAGAAACAGGGTCAAAGCGAGTGGGAAATCGGACCAGCGAGCACGGACGAACAACACGAAACGCCTGTCTTTTTTTGACAAGACATGTCACCAAGAGCGGACACTATGAACCCCGAGGCGTTCTTTTTCACTTTCTTTTTTTCAAAGCTAACTTTCACTCCAAAGAAACAGTCTAGGAAGGGAAGGTACAAACAAAACAGCCCGAGACCCGGCGCAAGACTCGAAGAAGACGTGGAAGGCCGCAACCGCAAGAATGAAAGGTGTTGACGTAGTAGAATGCGAGCAAACGGACAAGTCGAAGTAGACGTTCCATCTGAGAGAGTCAGATTTCTATTCTGTAGCAGAGACTGTCGACGTCTTTTTCGTCTTCACAATACACTGTAGTTACTAGAACGACTGCTTTACTAGAAGGCTCATCAAAATAGGCTTCTTTCTAAGCATTCTGCGGAAGCTCCTTTGGTCTATACGGATGCCCCTTGTCTTCTACCGCAGCCGGTCTTAGTTTTCTAGACACGCAAAACGTGTTCATGGATGAGCAAACCAACGCCATGCTGAAAAATATTTCAGTCGGGTTCAGTTTACATGCCAAACAAGCAGGCCAAATTTACAGGAGAGTTTGAAGTTAGAAAGCAGAAGAGCTGCGATGGCCTGCAGTAGTCACCAGATTACTGCCTCTTTGATCCTCGCTGGCCGGGTAGTCGCCCGCCCGCGTTTCGGAGTGGAGCTTGCTGCTACTTCGCTCCTGCACTGTGGCCACACGTGGCTTTCGTCCTTTTCGTCGTCGGCGGCATGTCCGTCACTACGTCTGTTCTCTCGTAGCAAGCGCAGGTGGTCCTGTCTGTGACGAGCTACGAATAGCGCCTGACAACCAGACTCATACCGCTGTCCTTGTCAGCAGACTCTCCGGTTCCGCTAATGATGCCACAGGTATTCGCGGCTTAAAGACTGGAAACACGGCAAAGACATACGACACGGTGGCGAGCTCATTTCACCTCCGAGCACCCCCCTTGACAAAGAAAAGAGTTGCCAACCAAAAAACGCTGAAAACAAAACAACGTTCTCGGCGAAACTGTCGGCAACACAAGTGTTCAAATAAAGCGAAACTCTACATTCCCTGAAAGAAGACTTGATGCTGGCACCAAACATGCATGCGCGGCAGGATTCTGCCCGAACGCAAATCTATGATTCCCCCCACTTATCCCGATCATTCCAAGAGTTCATTCCGAGACCTTCTTAAAACACCGTCTCTTGCAATACAAATCCCAGTTATTTTTCAAAAGGATGAGAGAAGCATCAGCCGAATGATGCAAAGACAACGGCTCCGATTTTCGACGCGGCTTTTGGTGCCCTGTTTGGTTTTTCGAGGTCTACGAACAACTCCGGCTGTTTGAATCTCAGAACGGCAACTTTTTAAGGGTGTTTCTGAAACTTTGGCTGCAAACAAAAGGTTGAGGCATTCACAGAGTTTCATTGAACGTTGTCGTCTTTCTTGTTGCGTTAGTGGGGAGTCATTTACAAGCAAATGAGTACCACGTCGCATCTAGTTCGGCATTGTCAACAGCACGCAGGAAAGGTGCTGCGAACTCGCCTACAACCGTCTGATTTGCTGAATATTTGGCCGAAGCCACAGGGCACACACCGTCAGTCGCTGCTCGCGTTTGCGAGCAAGAAGGAACCCCTTTTGCAGAAGAAAAGGACTCCAAAAAAAAAAAAAAAAAGAGAAAAAGTCCTCAGAGGACTAACGCAATTCGTTTATTTCCTTAGAGGTACCAAACAATTTGTTTATTTCCTTAGAGGTACCAAACAATTTTTTTATTTCCTTAGAGGTACCAAAATCGAAATTCTCTCAGTACATTTCTCAGCCAATTTGGCCTAAAAACAATTTTGGAAATTTCCTTAGAGGTACCAAAATTTGGCTTGAAATTGTTACCAGACTGGCTGGAAATGCACTTTGTGTTTTTTTTTTGGGTCAAAATTCACATTTTCCAGATTTTGGCCATTTTTGCCGATTTTTCCAGATTTTGACCATTTTGGGCCATTTTTGCCGATTTTTCCAGTTTTTGGCCATGTTGGGCCATTTTTGCTGAGTATTCCAGTTTTTGGCCATTTTGGGCCAATTTTGCCGATTTTTCCAGTTTTTGGCCATTTTTGGCCATTTTCTCCGATGTTTCCAGTTTTTGGCCATTTTGGGCCATTTTTGCCGATTTTTCCAGATTTTGGCCATTTTTGCCTGTTTTCGTCGATGTTTCCAGTTTTTGGCCATTTTGGGCCATTTTTGCCGATTTTTCCAGGTCCAAAATGGCCAAACACTGGAAAAATCGGCAAAAATGGCTCAAAATGGCCAAAAACTGGAAAAATCGGCAAAAATGGCTCAAAATGGCCAAAAACTGGAAAAGTCGGCAAAAATGGCCCAAATTGGCCAAAAACTGGAAAAATCGGCAATTGGCCATTTTGGGCCGTTTTTGCCGATTTTTCCAGATTTTGGCCATTTTTGGCCATTTTCGCCGATTTTTCCAGTTTTAGGCCATTTTGGACCTGGAAAAATCGGCAAAAATGGCCCAAAATGGCCAAATACTGGAAAAGACGGCAAAAATGGCCAAAAACTGGAAAAATCGGCAAAAACGGCCCAAAATGGCCAAAATCGGCGAAAATGGCCCAAAATGGCCAAAAACTGGAAAAATCGGCAAAAATGGCCCAAAATGGTCAAAATCTGGAATAATCGGCAAAAATGGCCCAAAATGCCCAAAATGGCCAAAATCTGGAAAAATCGGCAAAAATGGCCCAAAATGCCAAATTGGCCCACAATGGCCAAAATCTGGAAAAATTGAAAATTTGAAAATTTTGCTAAAAAGTTGCGAAGTACATTTTCAGGGCAAAAAACAAATTTGTTAGGTTTGGTACCTCTAAGGAAGATCACCCAAAAAAAAAAAAAAAAGAACGATCCCAAGGGACGCCGGATTATTACCCGGGCGGGCCAACTGCCCACTACTTTCGCCAAAATTTTGGTGGGTGGGTCCCCCCCCCCCCCCCCCCTCTGGTGGGAATATTTTTTCCCCAAAACTGTATGAAGATTTTCCGACGGAAACCCACTGCTACATCAATGTAATGGGCCAAATCTGGCGGAAAACCACTGTTACATCACTGTAATGGGCCGAATTTCACAGAAACCCACTGTTACATCAATGTAATGGCCCAAATCTGACCGAAAACCACTGTTACATCGATGTAACGGGCAGAATTTGACGGAAAAACACTGTTACATCAATGTAATGGGCCGAATTTGACCGAAAACCACTGTTACATCAATGTAATGGCCCAAATCTGACGGAAAACCACTGTTACATCGATGTAATGGGCAGAATCTGACGGAAAACCACTGTTACATCAATGTAATGGGCCAAATTTGACGGAAAACCACTGTTACATCAATGTAGTGGGCCAAATCGGCTAAAATGACCAAAATCCGGATTTTTCGTCAAAAGTGGGCACGAAAACCGAAAAAAGTCTACTTGCGGGGTTCGAACCCGGGACGTTAGAGCTTGGTACCCAGGGTACTACTGCATCAACCACAGGAGCTCTGGCAAAAAAATCCCCACCTAAGAACTAGAACTGAAGTCAAGCCCGTACTTGTGAAGCCCCAGCCAACTTAGACTAGATGTGCAGAAAACAACCCCGCCCGCACTCCTCTCCCTCCCACAGTACACCAGTACTGCTAGAAGGAATTACCCTTCAGTTAGGCCAGTCTCCGGTTTTCTCGTTCATTCGTCTAGATTGGTTTCCCACCTGGTCGCCGGCTTTCCAGCTGAGGCTCCGTTAGTTCGTTGCTTCAGTACCAAGCTTGGTCCCGAATTAAAAAAAAAAAAAATTTTTTTTTTTTTTGCGTGAGGCACCACTTTCTTTTGGCGGCTCCGGAGAGCCGCGTTCCAGTTTTCGGGCAGGCTTTACGGGCCTCTTCGGGCCGGAAGGCATGCCAGACAGATTACATCAATGTAATGGCCCAAATCTGACGGAAAACCACTGTTACATCAATGTAATGGGCCAAATCTGACGGAAAACCACTGTAACATCAATGTAATGGCCCAAATCTGACGGAAAACCACTGTTACATCGATGTAATGGGCAGAATTTGACGGAAAACCACTGTTACATCGATGTAATGGGCAGAATTTGACGGAAAACCACTGTTACATCAATGTAATGGCCCAAATCTGACCGAAAACCACTGTTACATCAATGTAATGGGCCAAATTTGACCGAAAACCACTGTTACATCGATGTAATGGGCAGAATTTGACGGAAAATCACTGTTACATCGATGTAATGGGCAGAATTTGACGGAAAACCACTGTTACATCAATGTAATGGGCAGAATTTGACGGAAAACCACTGTTACATCAATGTAATGGGCCAAATTTGACGGAAAACCACTGTTACATCAATGTAATGGCCCAAATTTGACCGAAAACCACTGTTACATCAATGTAATGGCCCAAATTTGACCGAAAACCACTGTTACATCGATGTAATGGGCAGAATTTGACGGAAAACCACTGTTACATCAATGTAATGGCCCAAATCTGACCGAAAACCACTGTTACATCAATGTAATGGGCCAAATTTGACCGAAAACCACTGTTACATCGATGTAATGGGCAGAATTTGACGGAAAACCACTGTTACATCAATGTAATGGCCCAAATTTGACGGAAAACCACTGTTACATCGATGTAATGGCCCAAATCTGACCGAAAACCACTGTTACATCAATGTAATGGGCCAAATTTGACGGAAAACCACTGTTACATCAATGTAATGGCCCAAATTTGACCGAAAACCACTGTTACATCAATGTAATGGCCCAAATTTGACCGAAAACCACTGTTACATCGATGTAATGGGCAGAATTTGACGGAAAATCACTGTTACATCGATGTAATGGGCAGAATTTGACGGAAAACCACTGTTACATCAATGTAATGGCCCAAATCTGACCGAAAACCACTGTTACATCGATGTAATGGGCAGAATTTGACGGAAAACCACTGTTACATCAATGTAATGGCCCAAATCTGACCGAAAACCACTGTTACATCGATGTAATGGGCAGAATTTGACCGAAAACCACTGTTACATCGATGTAATGGGCCAAATTTGACCGAAAACCACTGTTACATCGATGTAACAGTGATTTTCCGTCAGATTTGGGCCATTACATTGATGTAACAGTGGTTTTCCGTCAAATTCTGCCCATTACATCGATGTAACAGTGGTTTTCCGTCAGATTTGGGCCATTACATTGATGTAACAGTGGTTTTCGGTCAAATTTGGCCCATTACATTGATGTAACAGTGGTTTTCCGTCAGATTTGGGCCATTACATCGATGTAACAGTGGTTTTCCGTCAGATTTGGGCCATTACATCGATGTAACAGTGGTTTTCCGTCAAATTTGGGCCATTACATTGATGTAACAGTGGTTTTCGGTCAAATTCGGGCCATTACATCGATGTAACAGTGGTTTTCCGTCAGATTTGGCCCATTACATCGATGTAACAGTGGTTTTCCGTCAAATTTGGGCCATTACATTGATGTAACAGTGGTTTTCGGTCAAATTCGGGCCATTACATCGATGTAACAGTGGTTTTCCGTCAGATTTGGGCCATTACATTGATGTAACAGTGGTTTTCGGTCAAATTCTGCCCATTACATCAATGTAACAGTGGTTTTCCGTCAGATTTGGGCCATTACATTGATGTAACAGTGGTTTTCCGTCAGATTTGGGCCATTACATTGATGTAACAGTGGTTTTCCGTCAAATTTGGCCCATTACATTGATGTAACAGTGGTTTTCGGTCAGATTTGGGCCATTACATTGATGTAACAGTGGTTTTCCGTCAAATTCTGGCCCATTACATCGATGTAACAGTGGTTTTCCGTCAAATTCTGGCCCATTACATCGATGTAACAGTGGTTTTCCGTCAGATTTGGGCCATTACATTGATGTAACAGTGGTTTTCCGTCAAATTCTGCCCATTACATTGATGTAACAGTGGTTTTCCGTCAGATTTGGGCCATTACATTGATGTAACAGTGGTTTTCGGTCAAATTCGGGCCATTACATCGATGTAACAGTGGTTTTCCGTCAGATTTGGCCCATTACATCGATGTAACAGTGGTTTTCCGTCAGATTTGGGCCATTACATTGATGTAACAGTGGTTTTCCGTCAAATTCGGCCCATTACATTGATGTAACAGTGGTTTTCCGTCAGATTCTGGCCATTACATTGATGTAACAGTGGTTTTCCGTCAGATTTGGCCCATTACATTGATGTAACAGTGGTTTTCGGTCAAATTTGGCCCATTACATTGATGTAACAGTGGTTTTCCGTCAGATTTGGCCCATTACATTGATGTAACAGTGGTTTTCCGTCAGATTTGGGCCATTACATCGATGTAACAGTGGTTTTCCGTCAGATTTGGGCCATTACATCGATGTAACAGTGGTTTTCCGTCAAATTTGGGCCATTACATTGATGTAACAGTGGTTTTCCGTCAAATTCGGGCCATTACATGATGTAACAGTGGTTTTCCGTCAGATTCTGGCCCATTACATCGATGTAACAGTGGTTTTCCGTCAAATTTGGGCCATTACATTGATGTAACAGTGGTTTTCGGTCAAATTCGGGCCATTACATTGATGTAACAGTGGTTTTCCGTCAGATTTGGGCCATTACATTGATGTAACAGTGGTTTTCGGTCAAATTTGCCCATTACATCAATGTAACAGTGGTTTTCCGTCAGATTTGGGCCATTACATTGATGTAACAGTGGTTTTCCGTCAGATTTGGGCCATTACATTGATGTAACAGTGGTTTTCGGTCAAATTTGGCCCATTACATTGATGTAACAGTGGTTTTCCGTCAAATTTGGGCCATTACATTGATGTAACAGTGGTTTTCCGTCAAATTCTGCCCATTACATCGATGTAACAGTGGTTTTCCGTCAAATTTGGCCCATTACATCGATGTAACAGTGGTTTTCCGTCAAATTTGGCCATTACATTGATGTAACAGTGGTTTTCCGTCAAATTCTGCCCATTACATCGATGTAACAGTGGTTTTCCGTCAGATTTGGGCCATTACATTGATGTAACAGTGGTTTTCGGTCAAATTCGGGCCATTACATTGATGTAACAGTGGTTTTCCGTCAGATTTGGCCCATTACATCGATGTAACAGTGGTTTTCCGTCAGATTTGGGCCATTACATTGATGTAACAGTGGTTTTCGGTCAAATTCGGCCCATTACATTGATGTAACAGTGGTTTTCCGTCAAATTTGGCCCATTACATTGATGTAACAGTGGTTTTCCGTCAGATTTGGGCCATTACATTGATGTAACAGTGGTTTTCGGTCAAATTTGGCCCATTACATTGATGTAACAGTGGTTTTCGGTCAGATTTTGGCCATTACATTGATGTAACAGTGGTTTTCCGTCAAATTCTGCCCATTACATCGATGTAACAGTGGTTTTCCGTCAAATTCTGCCCATTACATCGATGTAACAGTGGTTTTCCGTCAAATTCTGCCCATTACATCGATGTAACAGTGGTTTTCCGTCAGATTTGGGCCATTACATTGATGTAACAGTGGTTTTCCGTCAAATTCTGCCCGTTACATTGATGTAACAGTGGTTTTCCGTCAGATTTGGGCCATTACATTGATGTAACAGTGGTTTTCGGTCAAATTTGGCCCATTACATTGATGTAACAGTGGTTTTCCGTCAAATTCTGCCCATTACATTGATGTAACAGTGGTTTTCCGTCAGATTTGGGCCATTACATTGATGTAACAGTGGTTTTCCGTCAGATTTGGGCCATTACATCGATGTAACAGTGGTTTTCCGTCAGATTTGGCCATTACATCGATGTAACAGTGGTTTTCCGTCAAATTTGGGCCATTACATTGATGTAACAGTGGTTTTCGGTCAAATTCGGGCCATTACATCGATGTAACAGTGGTTTTCCGTCAGATTTGGCCCATTACATCGATGTAACAGTGGTTTTCCGTCAGATTTGGGCCATTACATTGATGTAACAGTGGTTTTCCGTCAAATTCTGCCCATTACATCGATGTAACAGTGGTTTTCCGTCAAATTCTGCCCATTACATTGATGTAACAGTGGTTTTCCGTCAAATTCTGCCCATTACATCGATGTAACAGTGGTTTTCCGTCAGATTCTGCCCATTACATCGATGTAACAGTGGTTTTCCGTCAGATTTGGGCCATTACATTGATGTAACAGTGGTTTTCCGTCAAATTCTGCCCGTTACATTGATGTAATGGCCCAAGTTTGGGCCATTACGTTGATGTTTTTGGGGAGGGCCAGTGCAACTTGGACCTGATAGAGCCGTACCGTTCGGCCGGGGGGCAAAGCCCCCCGAACCCCCCTTATTTCGACTTTCCAGAACAAACCAAACCCGTACATTTCAGCTGTGTATGGCGGTGTCGGAAGCCAAGAAGGCAGGTGGTGAAATTGGAAACTGAAAAAAAAAAAAAAATCCCACGGGCTCGGGAGATTTGGGGGTGGGTGGGTCCCCCCCCCCCCCCCTTTGGGCGGGCAGTTGGCCCGCCCGGGTAATAATCCGGCGTCCCCAAGCAACTTCGACTTCCGCCGGCAGAGAAAATCCTGCCCAAAGGAGTCAGCGGGTCCTACTAGTTTTACACTTGCTGTCACAAAACGAGTCCACGCGAGCTCTCTACACGGTGGAGTCGAGCCTCAGAGGCTGGAGCTAAAGCTGGAAGTAAAAAGCGGGTGCCATACCTGCTTCTCGGGTGTACATTTTACACGCGTTTTGGGCGTAGCATATCCGCATTTCGGGCTTGACTCGGGCGCACCCGCTATCTCCGGCTAACGAGACTGGACTCCACCATGCACCGGCCTTCTAGGCCACAAACAACGCCTTCAACACAATACTCTACGCGTGGACAAGCCCATCAATGAAGAAGAGTGTTCAATTGCCCAAACTCACACCACCCCCGCCCCCCCCCCCCCCCCCCCCCCCCCCCTTCAACAACCTACCACGAGCTTATCCACCCACACCCCCATTTTTCCCCTTTCTTTTTATTTACTTTTTCCCGCCCGATGTCGCTGATGACTAACGGACCGTCGGACCCGTCCCAACGGGGGTGCTTATGGAAGCTGCAATGAAGGCTTAGACCGGTACGGGCTACATGGCAACCCCTGCTCAACATGTAGAACGTGGGGGGCCCTTGATCACATTCATTACGGGTGTGGTCGTGGTGTCGGTCGCAATAGTCGCTTTGCTAGCCAAAGAGAGAGATAGAGAGAAAAAGAGCGCCAGAGAGAAAAGAAAAGATAACGTTATCTTCCGGAAAAGAAGGGTTACGCGAACCCCCGAAAAAATAATTACCCCCCAAAAAAAATATACAGAAAAAAAAAAAAACACAAACCGACGGTGACCCCCAAAACCTTTTTCAACCTTTCCAACACCCTTCAAGCTAAACCATTATACAACGACCCCCCCCCCTTCCTCCCCCCACACCACGTACTTGTCATACGTATGACAAGTACATATGACAAGTACATGTACTTGTCATATTATGACAAGTACTATGACAAGCATGTACTTGTCATATGACAAGTACATACTTGTCGTATGACAAGTACCTACTCGTCATATGACAAGTTTTGTGAAGGAATTACTCTACTCTCGCATACAATTGGCTGAGAAAAGTATGGTACAATCCAATACCCGGAAACGGTATTAATTCGAGCGACAACTGACGGATCAAGCTCTGTGACAGAAGAAACAAAGACGGAAAGCTCTCCCAGTCCCTGCACCTAGGTCCCAAAGGAGTTTGCGCGAGATGGATATGTTCTGCGGTGCGAAATGGAAGAAAGGAATTGGACACAGACAGACCAACTGCCCTGGACAAGACAAAAACGAGAACAAGAAGTCCGCGACATGGGAAGCGATGGGCATCCCACATTTCCCGACAAACATTCGACGCGACATGCTCTCCTTCGAACTCCAGACCAAACATGTTGATTTTCAACTGAAACCTCTCCGTCCGCCGCCTATTCCACCAGTTCCAGAAGTTCTGACGAACGACGCAATACACTTGTGTAAGTGTATTGCTCGTGCTAACGACCAGGCCACCCAAAAGTTGGACTCGACTTCGCAACGTGGGCTTTAGTGAGCACAGCGGCAAAAAGACAGGATGGGGCCAGAAGTATTTTGGTAGCCCGCAAGACGAGGGGGCGATTCTGAAGGCGTGTGTTTGTAGGGAAACAGGGAAACACCGTGGCGTGTTTGCTGAAGCAGAGGACAGTACCGAGGAAGCAGTCTTTTGTTGCATGTGCCGAAAGACTGGCTTTTCCAGCATCAGGGGTTTGTATGCACAATATGACGCCTACCATCGGCCTCCATACACGCGAGTCAAGCAGAACTGCCCGTTCTGCAATAAGCATGTCGGGACACTTGGCTTTAGGCAACACTTACTGTATGTGCATCCAAAGAAGCTGATAACAAACCCTGTCCTCTGTGCCTCCAACCTTTTGTTCTCGAAGGGAACGGAAACACATCTTCCGTTCTTTCCTCGTTTCGTGGTGCCACTATCTTTATGGGATCCTCGGGTGAACTAGCCCTTGATAAAAGCTTGCCTGTAGACACGCAATTCCTTTCTTCCATTTGCACCGCAGATCTCGCACAAACCCCTTTGGGACCTAGGTGCAGGGACTGGGAGAGCTTTCCGTCTTTGTTTCTTCTGCCACAGAGCTTGATCGGTCAGTTGTCGCTTGAATCAATACTTTTTGCGAGTATTGGGTTATATACCATACTTTTCTCAGCCAATTGTATGCGAGACTAGAGTAATTCCTTCACAAAACTTGTCATACGACGAGTAGGTACTTGTCATATGACAAGTATGTACTTGTCATATGACAAGTACTTACTTGTCATATGACAAGTATGTACTTGTCATATGACAAGTACCTACTTGTCATGGATTGTACTTGTCATTGTACTTGTCATACGCATGACAAGTACGTGGTGCAGCTGTAGAACGGAGAGCACCCGAGTGACCCCTATTTCGTAAATGAAAGGTTGGTTGGACGAAAACATCGGAGTCGGATGGTGCACGAAAGCAGATTGCAAACGTAGCCAAGCAGAGCGTTGCGCACGTGTTCAGCTCGTGTCTGCTGATGAACCAATGAAGGCGCGGCGTTCCTTCCTAGTTGGAGTGTTCTTCGTCTTCTATTTAGATTAGATCAATAGTGTGCTCGCAGCTTCTTAGCACTCCAGAACCTTTTTTTGGCATCGTCGTCGACATAAAGGGGGGGGGGGGGGTCGAATAATGACACTTATTTGACACACGGCTGGTTGTCTAAAAACACTACCACTATTTGATCCTGCTACTGTTCGGCTACCCGGAACTTTTTTTTAATTATTCGACAAATCGAATAATGACACAGGTGTTATTGTTCGACCCCCCCCCACTCTTTAGTTCGATCGTAGGCTGTGACGAGCTACGAACAGCCGCCTGACAAACCAGACTCACACCGCAGTCCTGTATGCAGACACTCAGGTTCCGCGCTGATGATGGACCGCCTTGTGTGTCCGTGGCTTAAAGGACCGAAACACGGCGCAGATGGGACCAGTGCGGTGTTGAGCACATACCCATATCAAGCACGTTCTTGCAACCCAATAATTTATTTCACCGACAAAGTCAAAACCGTTCTGGACTTCGGACACTGTTTCCGATGTGAAGCGACGTCACAATGAAGAGGTGTAGCCGCAGCTTTCAGCACGATCCGGGCCGGGTGCACACTCAGCACAGACAGTCCACCTACCCCAGTAAACCCGAGTAAACGCACCGACCATGTTGTTACATCCCCTTCCTGGCACACCTCAATACCGGGCGGGGGTCACTTGGGTGACGGTTGATTATTTCAACAACAAAAAAAAAAAAAAAACTCTCTGCAACACCGGACTTTTAAAACCTCAAAAATTGCTACAAAAAGCCTTCACTTCAAAAAGAAAATGAAGTAGAAAAAGACGCTGACCCAAGCAACTAACAGAGAAAGTCTGCCGAATGGACATCATCTAGTACGCGGGCACTCGGGTTCGATACCTGCTGTTATCGTTCGAAAAAAAGCTGCTGTCGTTCGAAAAAAAGCCGGAAACACGAAAAGACCTTCACTTGGTTGAGGAGGCCGTCCGGTGCTGTTCTCATTAGTACAGTAGTGCTTGATTGCTGCACTGTACAGCACTCATGCTGTTTCGATTCTGACGGAGGCTAGGCGGGTTTGCGGGCGTACCCAACAGAACCCGTGTCCTGTCTGCCAGACACTCAGGACTGATTATGTTTAGTCTGTGGCTTACAGGACCGAAACACGCAGATAGGACCTGTACAGGGTTGAGCACATTTCCATTGCAAGCGCGTTCTTGCATTTTTCCTTCGCCGCTCGGTGGCCTGGCGTTGTTACCTTCCGTACCCTGTTCTAGCAGCAGGGGGTCCTCAACGTGCCTGTTGACCATGTCCACGCATGCCGACCCTCACGAAGCGTGTCCAGACGATGCATGCCCTAAAGCCACCACCGCAACGTTCAACGCAGAACTGCAGTTTTCCATTTTCTTCTTCTCCGGCTCTCGCGGAGTTGTTGCGGCAGCAGTAGTTGTGAGACTGACAGCACCACCTCCCCCCTGGCGAGCTCTCGGATCAGTTCGTGTCTGGTGCACCAAACTTGCTCCTCGAGGTTTTCATTCTCCTGCTGTCACGATTTTTGGCTGGCGGATCTCGCTGGGGTCTGTCAGGGTTGGTTGACCGGTTCACCCACCTGCTCAAAGCCACGGCCGGCGAAGCTTCAAAATTCTTCCCGTGTCAGAATCGCTGACACTTTCCCACTTTTTTTTAACCAGCTTCTTTTCCCCTGAAAACCTTTGCACCTGCTGACTAAGAAGCTGGTCAAAAGCTTTTCAGCTGGCTACAACACGGTTTCTGCACGGCACTTAGCTAGTAAGAAATCCATAACACTCGGAACAGTCAAGAAACGTTGGCTCTCAGCGAGCGAAAGGAAGCTGCTGGCTTCAGGACATCTAATCTCTCAAAAAGCAGTCGAAGAGCTGCGATTCATAAAACATGAAGCAGCAGTCTTAAAAGAATAGGACGAGAAGGCAAAAACACGAAAAGAAAAAGTCGAAAGCCGCCAACCATCTTTGCGCCCACCATGATGGGATCGTCAGAAAACCAAACGAACAATCCGTCCTGCGTCCTCACTGGCCGTAGGCAACACCTTCAGGTTGTCGATTGTGCCTGTTGACCATGTCAATGGCCATGACCTCGCTTCAGCTCCTGCGCGCGCACGGTTGGACTCAACAGGTGTTCGTAGAACACAAGTTACCAGGCACACGATTCTCCGCATGGTGCAACGCCGCAAACAGGTTTATGTGCGAAAACGTCACAGAATGCATCCCATCGTGCCCGCGTTGCGAGTGTGAAGAGAGACCCTGTCTCGGTAGCGAGCGAAAGTCACCTACACAGAGGACTCCAGCCTCAGAAGCTGAATAAAGATAATAGAAGGTGTGCCCGAGTCACGCCCAAAAAGTGTACGCGTTTTTACCCAAAACGTGTGTTTTTTTTTTTTTTTTTGGCACCGCTGGCGTGGCGCCCGTTTTTTTAACACCGGCTTCAACTCCAGCTTCTGAGGCTGGACTCCACTGCAGCATGACGACGCGCAACGCACCCCCCCACCTTTTCTCTCTATAGTTGGTACCCCCGAACACCGAAGTAACTAAGTACGCAAGAACACCCGCACAACCTACGCGGGTGATGGACCTTTCTTCGGAGGGGCTCACGCACTCAAAGATCGACTTTTACGCACAACCTACGCGGGAACTACGCAATACGGGGTAGGACTACATTTTTATACTCCACGTGGCAGTTCAGGTATTATACACAAACATTTGCGGCGCGGCAGTAGCAGTGCAGTACCAGCGTCGAAACTTGCCACCGCGGCGAAAAAGTCCAGCACACTGGTAAAATGTGGCCCTCGCCATTCCACACACCCCGCGCGAACTACGCAAAAATACGGGTTTTCGGGGGACCAATAGTACGTACTCCCGGCTCCAGCCGCTCTCTTTCGAATGAAGCGAGTCAGGTGGACTGTAGGGAAAGAGACCGAAGTCACCCTAAGGCTCTAAAAACACCGCCAAAGCGAATTCACTCGAATTGACCGCAAAAACAATCCAACAAGACCCCTACCCCGCTTCTCAACTTGAGGCGGGGACGTAAGAATACCGGCTAAAAACACGAAGCAGAAACAAAAGAAGCGTCGAAAAACACCAATCTGTACACCCACATGCAATCGTAAGAAAAGCAAAACGAACACAGCGGCGGGGGCCCTGCGTCCTCACTGGCCGTAGGCAACACCTTCAGTCGTCAAATGTGCCTGTTGACCATGTCAATGGCCATTGCCCCGCTTCGACTCCTGTGCGCGCGCGGTTGGACTTAATGTGTGTTCATCCTGTCGTAGAACCCACGTCACCAGGCACACGATTCTTCGTATGCAGTTATGCCGAAAGCGGGTGTACGTGCGAAACGTCAGAATGCACCCCTGCCGCGTCGCGTTTGAAGAGAGCCAGACTCTAAAGCACTTTCAAAAGCGAACATTCACTCCCAAAGCAATCCAAAAAGACCCCCACTCCGCCTCAACTGCCTATTTAGAGCACCGGCTTTAAACACGAACCAGCTTTTACAAAGAAACGAAGAAAAATGGTCAACCGGAGACCCTGAAACACCGAACCTCTACACCACAATAAACGCTAAAAGTCGAAAAACACCGGCCACCTGCACGTCCAGCAGGGGAAATCATTAGAAAACAAGACGAACAACGCGCGGCACGGGTCCTCCAAGGCAACACCTTTTTGGTTGTCAGATGGGCCTGTTGACTATGTCAATGGCCACGACCCGCTCCGACTCCTGCGCGCGCACGGTTGGACTTATCGCTTGGTCATCCTGTCGTAGTATCCCAAGTTACCTGGCACACGATTCCGTGTGGAGCCACGCCGTTAGCGTGTGCAAAACGTCAGAGAATGCACCCTGTCGTGTCCGCGTTGCGAGTTAGAAGAAGCCCATTTTCCGAGAAACTCTAAAACACCAAACTCCAAGCGAACTCACTCCAACAACAATCCAAAAAGACCCCCACTCCGCTTCGACTATCAGCCGGAGACTTAAGAGCACCGGCTCAACGAAACAGCCTCCAAAAAGAGACAAAAAAAGGCCGAAAAGCACCCGTCTGCGTCCACATGGAAGCGTCAGAAAACACAAGGCGTCCTCACTCACGCTGTATGCAACACCTTGACGTCGTCAATGTGCTGTTGACCATGTCAATGGCCTTGACCCTGCTTCAGCTGCTGCCGCGCGCACAGTTGGACTTAACGTGTGTTCATCCTGCCGTAGAACCGAAGTCACCAGACACACGATTCTCCGCATGGAGAGCACGCCGTAAGCGGGTTTGTGGACGAAACATCAGAGAATGCACCTCCCCCCCGCCGGGCAGGGTATTAGCTTCTTTTGCGCCGTCCCCCCCCATCGTGCTGCTGCTGATGAGAACCTCCATTCACACACCCTTCCCAAGTTTACTCGTGACTCCCGCAACAAGAGTTAACCCTTTTACGGGCGGGAGACAGGCATTTCAAGCTGCAGTTGTAGCACTGCGCTCTCTCTCTAGATGAAGACACCTTAAAAAAATAGGATCAGTGTTTGCTGATACATCCCCCGAGGGGTTTCACCATTTTTTAGTACTAACAATTGCGGGTTGCCCTTCAATGTATTGTGCAGGCTAAAAAGACGCGGGCAGCGTGTTTTGGTGGTTGAACAGAACTCCTTACCTGAATATACACAGGGTATGTACACGTGGGAAAACGATCACCCGGCACGCACAAACAAAAAAGCGAAGCGCCTGCCTTTTTAACGCAATCCGCCTAGAGGTTGCCCGGATGTTTCCTAAGTATTTTGTGTGCATCTCGGAAGAGCCGCCTCTCCTTTCCGTCCACAGAGGGTTAAACTAAGCCATGAGTCCACCGAGCCGAGGTACGCGATTCTAAATCGAAGACCGAATACAGCTGCAGAAGAACACAGAATGCGAACATCAAGTAACCAGCCACGCCCCCCAGCTTTTCGTGTGCAAGCTACAGCGAGTGTCGTCACCAGCATCAATCGTGTGCGCCCCCAGCACTGGAAGAGCCTCCTTTGCCTTCAAGCCAACATACCGCAGGATGTTTACTGGGGCAGGAGCAAGGGAGATAAAGAGACAGCGAGAGAACACGGGACAGGTGTCCAACCTCAGAGACGCCGGACCTGAAGTGCCCGAGCACCCGCTTTTCGGGTGTGCGCTTTTGCACGCGTTTTCGGTGGCGTCGGCGCCTGCTTTTCGGGTGCAATGTGACTCGGGCACACCCGCTTGCGCTCCAGCTTCTTGGGTAGAGTACACCTCCGACTCCCACTCCGGATTGCGGGAGTGGTTTTGCGGTCGTTTGTGCGGTCGGCCTCACTCCCTCAATGCGGGAGTGGGACTCCCTCAATGCGGGAGTGGGGCTCCCTCAATGGGAGTGGGACTCCCTCAATGCGGGAGTGGGACCCCTCACTGCGGGAGTGGGACTCCCTCAATGAGGGAGTGGGACCCCCTCAATGCGGGAGTGGGACTCCCTCAATGGGAGTGGGACCCCCTCAATGCGGGAGTGGGACTCCCTCAATGGAGTGGCCACTCCCGCACTTTTTCACTCCCGCATTGACAGTATATGGCTGCTGAAGTCCGGGGTATAGTTAACGTTCCCCTCCGGGCCCGCCCCCCTCCAGTAATCGGTGAAAAGGTCCCGCGCTCTCTTTTCTCAGACTCCGTAAAACCCCCGAGAACCGAAATTATGAACCTGAAACGTATCCGGGAACAACAAAGCTACCCCTGACCTTTCCTCTGAAAAAGTCACCAAGGGGACCACAACACTCCCCCGGAAGTTGTCAAACAAACTTTCACTTTAAAGAACACGTTCGACGCTTTGCCTCAACAGACACTAAGAATAATCTCCCCCTCTCTACAAAAAGTTTGCCAAGTCCAATTACGTGGGGCGGGTGCCCTGAGCTTTTCAGCAGGTTCCTCAGACAGGGTTGTTGGGGGCTTCTGTCCAAGACGGGTTTGCGTGTGCTCTCGTACGCACGGGTGGTCCTGGCTGTGACGAGCTACGAACAGCCGCTGCTGTACTGACTGCAGACTCTAGTAGTGGGTTCCGTGCTGATGGTCCGCTTATTGTGTATCGCCATAACACGTGAGCACACCCATATCAAGCACGTTCTTGCATTTACTTCCACCCCTCTCCCCATCTTCGTCGTTTGCTTACCGAACACGATGCTCCTCTTCCGCTGGGGATCCTCTTGCATGGAAGTTTCACACGCGGGCCTTCTCGCAGTGTGATTCGTTGTCCAAGTCTGTCCAGCCTGTTCTAGTCGGTCCTTGATACTTTTTCCCTTGCAACCATTTTGGAACCGACCCAGAATACCAAAGAAAGGACCAAATCATCAACCCATTCGCTCACTCACACATTCTCTCTTTCGCACACACACAGGGGTAGCAGTTGTCAGCTTTGCGCAAGTGCTTGGCGACAAGTGATTCGCGCCACTTCCCCGTGCGAGCGAGTCTCGGAACAGGACTCAAAACAGTGACCCAGGTGGCGACTGCAGACCAGGACGGGTGCTTGCACCAGGAGTTTGGAACAGCTAGTCAGGCCAAGCTCATTGCACAGAGAGAGCTTGCCACATCCTCGGATGATATGTGCCGCTTGTGTAAAGACACTCAGCTATTACGCGGTGCACAAAAACCCGTGCAGCTAACACCGCAAGATGAAAACAGACTCTCGGACAGTGCCGGATGGAGAAGCTGACAACCTCGCACTCTATCCGCCGAAGGAACCCCACCCACCCTTCGGAGAGGAGTCACAGGATCCAAAGCAGCGTGATGACAAGTAGCCTATACTTCGATTTAGCCGTTACCCACTTCAAGACATATAATTTACACACACACACACACACACACACACACACACACACACACACACACACACACACACACACACACACACACACACACACACACACACACACACACACACACACACACACACACACACACACACACACACACACACACACACACACACACACACACACACACACACACACACACACACACACACACACACACACACACACACACACACACACACACACACACACACACACACACACACACACACACACACAATAATGCGAAGTCTGTTGGCAGTGCTAACTAGCTATTTGGTGCTTTCTTTTTTTGGTTGTCCTTCGCCCCTTCATGTGACACGACTCTCAAAACCCCGGAGTCTCAAGCGAACTTTCACTTTAAGAAGATACCAGAACCGTCATTCAAATCAGTAGCAATCGCCCCCTCTCCCTTTTTCGGTTTGTTTTTTTTTAAGCCACACACACGCATGCTTCTTTCCTGTCCCCGCGAGACTAGAATGTTGGAGGCCTTGAAGTTTTTCTGGGCCACGCTGCACGAAGTCCGGAAAAATTAAATGCAAAGTAAGTGGGACCCAGGAAACATTTTTTCCATCCCCAATTTTTGCTTCGAAAGGGTTCTCTGAGAAAATGAATTTTTCTCCGCAGGAAATTTGCCGACCACATGCATTGTGTGATGAGACTGAGCCGCAGAAAGACCCTATGATCATGATCAATTGCCACCTGGAAACCACGTCCGAGTAGGGTTCAGGGTACTGTGGTCAAACGCTTTCAAACAGAACTCATCTTTTTCCATCCTTTCCTTTTCTCGCGATCTACGATTTCTTTTCTTGATGATGGCAAACGCGTTTGACATTATCAGAAGGTGACCGTGTTGCCCCCTCCCCCCTCAAGAACAACAAGTGTAAACAAACAAATGAGACTTAAAACCCTAAAAGCTAACAATTCATCGGGGGCAGTAGCTGGATCCGGCCTGGCATCTGGCAAAGGAGCAGCGACACTTCCCCCCGTCTTGCGAGTAAAAGTATGCTAGGGAAAGCCTGCTGCACGGAGCAAAGACTGCGCGTGTTCCACGAGTCAGCAGCTGGCTACGGGCCTACGGGTCGTCATAGTGATATCGCCACACACGAAGAACATAGATAGGAGGGAGAAAAACACACGGGGCACACAAGACGTGCACCTTGGCAACGGTCCTATCTGCAGACACACTCAGGTTCCGCCCGGAATGATGGTCCCTATTATGTCCGTGGCAAACAGAAGCACGGTGCAAAGCGCTGACCAGTCCCAGAAGGTTTTTTTGTCTTGTGTCT
This sequence comes from Diplonema papillatum, assembly GCA_030068145.1. Lineage (NCBI taxonomy): Eukaryota > Euglenozoa > Diplonemea > Diplonemida > Diplonemidae > Diplonema > Diplonema papillatum. Next base: position 46,488 of record JAPJBO010000699.1, read on the forward strand.
CCCCCAGCCAACCAAAAAGTGTCCCAAGGGCACACACAAATCCGTACGATATCCGGTCTAGACCAAGACAGACAAAAACAACCTGCCTGCCTGGCGAATGGGGTGACCTATACTGTGCCTGTTGACCATGTCAAAGCATCAGGAGTAAGCAACATGCAACAACCAAGAGTGCCCCAGGCGTGGCACTGCCCAAAAGTGTACGATATCCGGTCGAAAAGCAGACAGAACGGCTTGGCTTACTTGCAAACGAGATAGACGGAGGGGAGAAGTCAACTAAGAGTGCATCGGGTGCGGTGCTAAACACGGGACGATATCCGGTTTAACTCGCCTGACCAGCGAATGGGATGTCCCATACTGTAACTGTTGACCATGTTATAGCATCAGGAGCACCGACAAAGAGTGCCCCAGAGATGCGGCACACCTCAAAACCGGACGATATCCGGTTTAACTCGCCTGACCAGCGAATGGGATGTCCCATACTGTAACTGTTGACCATGTTATAGCATCAGGAGCACCGACAAAGAGTGCCCCAGAGATGCGGCACACCTCAAAACCGGACGATATCCGGTTTAACTCGCCTGACCAGCGAATGGGATGTCCCATACAGTAACTGTTGACCATGTTATAGCATCAGGAGCACCGAAAGAGTGCCCCAGAGGTGCGGCACACCTCAAAACCGGACGATATCCGGCCTACACCACGGCAGACACTAGCAACGTGATTGTAGCAAAGCGAGAAAAACGACAAGAGTCTCCCGCAGACTTTTAACCCGCAGGGGAATTTTTACTCTAAGCACACGAAGCCGGGCCACGGTCCTAGCAATACGATCGAGGAACAGCGCCCCCCTACCGTAACCGAAGTTAAAGAATGGAGTACGAACAGGCGAAGCCACCGTATTCGGGGTTGTCTCCGTGCATGATCATGATTAGGGTGCACTTATTTGTACCCCGTTTTTGGGTGTGGCTCAACCACGGACACGGCTCCGAGGCTGACTCCACTGTGTAGAGCGGGCCAGTCGGGAAAGGTAGCGCAGAGTGTTCCATTTCCATCATGCTGTCGCGGTGATACTGTCGAGACTTACTGTCGTGCCCAGCTAGCCTTTCGCTGGCTGAACGTCTGTTTTAGCAACCCCGCTCCCCTCCCTGGGCTCAGCACGACCTGCTCAGTTATGGTAAACCCCCAAGTGGTTTCACATGGTGGTCGCATGTTACTCTTTTTTACATCTTGTGGCACATGTCCATAACATGTGAAACCCCACAACGAGTGGGTCGTGTGCTGAAGCATCAAACGAATGTCATGTCTCCTCAGGACTCGTTTTCTCATAACCGTCCACTGTTGTATTCGCCCAAATTTACCTCCAGCACTCGGACCAGAATATATAAAAGGGAAATGCACCCTACTCCCGCTACGGAATGGAATGGCTATATAAAGTAACAACAAGGAATGCAGCTACGATCAGGCTATCAGGGGGAGAGAACTGAACCGATTGCTCGGGGTAACGTGGGATAGGACAGTGAGCAGACCACAGGCGGCGAAGGCCAAAATGCTAGCGCAATTGGAGCAAAGGCTCTTTCGAAAGGACGAAGGCCACGACAGACCGACGAACAGAGCACACCCCCAACCGGTTGGCAGCCGTCCCCTTCCTTTACCGCTTCATTTGTCCAGCATTCGAGTAGACTGCAGGTGTTGCTCACTTTTTCAGAGCACTCAGACGCGCGGAGGGAAAGAACGGCCGACGCAAGTCGCAAACATCGAAAATAAATGTGTGTGGAAGCCATTTCGAAACATAGCCAGACTGTGTGAGCCTGAAAAAGAAGAAGCTGAGGGACAAAAAAAAAAAAAAAAAAAAAAAAAAAAAAAGCTACTTGGCACTCAGAATGATCCGTCTAACGGCCTGCAGTTGAGCAGACTAAGGTTAGACACATATTCTGAGTAGCCTGAAAAAGCGAACCGCCAGAATAGGGCTCGGAGCATGACTAGACAAAGACTCGTACTAGTCGGATAGCCAGACGGAAACGGAAGCGTTTCCCTGCCAGAGCACCCACTCCCCTCTTCCCTTCCCTGTGCTTGCTCCGAGGAGGGTATCTTCTCACTCACTTGCATTCAAGACGAACGAATCAAAAGGTTTCAAGAAAACACAAAAAGACAAAGCTGAAATATTTTTATCCTTTCCCCTTGCCGTTCCCTGTTCAATGGTATGCAATGGAATGAGCAATGAGGTACAGGGACACCCAAAGCCCTGCGAAGACACACCACCCTGGATGGAGCAAGTCTCCTGCACGGCGAGTGCGCTCGCTTGCGCTGGTCGCGCCCGCTATTGTGCTCCGTCCGTGTTTCGTTTCCATAGTGAGCTCAGAATGAAGCAGGATCACTGCTCCATGAACCAAGACTGCGTAGCTGTGTCTGCAGTTGTCTGTAGCTGGCCGTATGCCGCATCGCGAAAGGCGAATTTCGTCTAGTTAGGGTCAGGGTTCATGGGTCCTCATTGGGCCTTTTAATGTTGGGTCACGACTTTTAGGATCCTTCGGGGGTCCTTTTAGTCGGTCACGATACGGCTATGTCCCGCACGCTCGCATCCGTTGGGTGGCGCTGAGGAGGGGTTTCACCGGGCACTCGAGCGAGTTTCGTCACTCCACCCGAAGGTTTCCCTTTTCTGTGTGGTTCCTTGACTGGCTGTTCTCGGCTTAGCATCATCGTTGGACCACTTCCGATTTCACAAAGCTCGCATTTCATCTCCGCCGCCGCTTGTGCTTCGCCTCGTGGTCCCATCTGCTTTGCGGCCAACGTCAACCACCTTCCAGCTACTGCACCACACTATGCCAGCCTTTCGCTACATTCTCTCCACTCCGAAAGGTTCGCTGTTGGCACGCATTCGTCGCGGTGCAAGTCGCGTCGGCTGTCCTCGTTGCTGGTAGCGACAGGATCGGAATCCGAATCCACGTTTCCTCCGAGCGGCACGCCGAGAAGCGGCTGTCATAAAGACTGATGCCCAAAATAGTACACCCAGTTCTGTTCCCAGAATTGTGTGAAGAGTTTGTGGAACGGGCAGTTTTCTTTGTCACCACAGGTTGTTGCTGTGTAAGTGCTTCGTCTGTTTCCGGTCTGCCCCAGCCCAGCCACAGAGAGTCGGACCATTCGCCAAACACGCAGACCTCGAAACGTTTACTTCCTCTTTTTTGTTTCCTCCGGCTTCGTTTTGCCGTTTCTAGTGTCATGGATGACCTGGTGAAAATTTGTTGGCCCTCCGCGGGTCATGTCGCATGTGAGAGCTCGCAGAGCCACAAGCCAACATTTCGTCCTAAATCCCCCTTCAAAATAGAGACCAATTCTCGAATATCCCCCTACTTGTGAAAGTCTGACGAGGGCAGCCCTCAAAGAAGCTGTCGGAAGCTATGCAGACTGTAAACAGTGGGGTGAGAGAAAGTGGCTTAGCTGGGTGACAATGCGAGAGATGACGGCCGAACGTCTCAGAGAGCGTTACGAGCAACAGATGAGGCAACGGCAGGACTGGTTGACAGAGGAGCGTGAAAAGCTGGACCAAGTGGAGGATGCCCTTCGCGAGATGCAGAGCATTGCGGCACCATACGTCGCTACAGGTGACAAGACCGTCGTCGGAATCATCGAGCGCCTATCTCTGGCAGCTGGGAAGCTCAGGGAGGAGAGGCTGCGTGGCATTCCAGCAGACCCGGCTGACGGCAAACCACGCGAGTGGCTCGCAAAGCGGTGCGACGAGCTGTGGGACGAAAAGCTGGCTTTCGGCGGCAGACGCAGCCGCTGGGCTGACTTGATCGCCGATGTTGAGGCGGATCTGCGCTCCGTGCGGGCTATGCCGCCACCGGCGCACAAGCCGGTCAGCATCGTCGGTACGACACGCTCCTCTGATGTCAGTACGGCGGCACTGGACTTGGACGACCTCATGTGAGCTCTTCTGAACGTGAGCTGACGTGAGGTTTGGCATAGATGACCTTTGCTATGGGCTGACACAGTTGTGTGTTTGCAAGTTAATCCACGTGACATACCGAATGCAGTTTAGAGCTTGGCTCTGGCTGGCGACCTGGTGGATGTCTTTGATCGCCCTGACACACGGAAACATGGCCATGTGAGCTTGGCCACTGGTACTCCTGAGCGTGAGCTTTGTGAGGGTGGAAATTGATTGTTAAGTTGTTCCGTGCACACAGACTTATTCACGAACAGATTGCAGTTTACAAATTGACTTTGCTAGCAACCTGAGGGTAGCCCTGGGGGTACCTGATCGTTCTTCGTGAAGAAAAAGCTGGCCATTGCTTGAACGACTGAGTCCTTACCCAAAACGTTTGCATGCCCTGCGGTGACGGTTAGACCTCGCTTCGGGATGAGTTTCTTCGCGGTCTTTTGTTGTATTTTAGTACGGACAGTCAGAAAAACAAAGCAGCAAAGGCCGCTTGAAAGGCGTGTTTTCCGACACTTTGTCCATTCTATTGACATGCGGAAAGGGCCGGTAGAAAGCAAGCACCCACGGGAGCTAGAAATAGCATTGAGTTCTGTAGAGTGCAAGTGCCATGAAGGCAAGCGAGCACTATACCATAGCAACTGGCGTGACGACCCTGTCTCTGTCCCTCCCAGGGAGCCGCCCCGGATCTAGCCTCGCCTCGCCTCACCAAACTGACGATGGGGGCCCGCACGTTTTTATGTGTCTCTCTCTCTCTCTCTCTCACTCTTCCCCATTGCTCACCCTCGTCTCTCCCCTACAGCTAACCTCGCTCGCTTTGGCTGGAGACAAGACTTTCTGTATGATGGGAGGGGATCCCTTCTCTCCTCAGAACCTGGCTTGCATCGGCTTGAGACGGGACGTCCGACAGGTCATAAGTACCGGCAGGAGATGCTGTGCGCTTCGGCGTTTTCTTGAGAAAGACACCAACGCAGCAACACTACGGACGGCACTCGCCACGGCGAACGGCCTCAGGCTGCAGTCCGGCAGCTCGGGAGCCGGGGAGAATTAGAATTCTTCCTGGTGATGGATGTCTGCGCTGCACGTTCCTCCGTGTTTTCGGCAAGATTTCACCACAAATCACACAAAGCACCCCCAGGACACATTGGACCCCCCCAGCCGAAAAAAGAAAAAAGAAAACCCTCAGCGACCGTTTTCCGCTTCGGCAAGAATCGAAGCCGCGGGGGTAGCAGCCCCTTAGCTGTCTCTTTCACACCCCTCCCCCATGAGGGGGAAGCACGTGAACCCGTTGGTGAAGAAAACCGGCGGCAAGGGGAAGGCTGCCCCGGTGCACCCGGCGCCCGTGAGGAATGTCGGCAAGGTGGGCAGGGATCACGCGGGGCCGGGGAGGAGCCCCAGCACGGTGGTCCTCGTGCCCAAGCAAGGTCCCGTGAGACCCTCGGCGTTGCGGTCTCGGCTGGCGACTTGGTGTGGGCTGTACGCCAGGGATTCGATGGACCTGCCATTCGAGGTGCTCCTCTTCGTCTATGCACTGGTTCACTTGGCCCTGCAAAATTACACCATCTACCGGACCAACCTGCTTGACGTTGACGGCTTGGCGCTGTGCTTTTCACTAGCCGCCATCGTCCGCAGAATTGCGTGGAAGCAAGCGCAGGCAGCGTTCCGCACCGTGGGCTTGTCGTACACAACTCTCGCAGACCCGGCGCGAGCTAAGCATCGAACCAGCGAGGACGGTTCCCTTCTCTCAGGAATCTTCTCTCTCGGTGCTGACAACAAGCCTCGCGGCGGGCTCGGCGTGTTTGCATTATTCTCGTTGGTGACCGGGACCACACTGTGCGTTTCGGTCGCTTGCGCGGTGGGGCTGCTCTATCGATATGGGATTGGTAAGGCGGTGTGGCTTGCATTTCCTGTGGCAATGTACATAGCGACCGCGTTTCATTTGGGCGAGAGAACGTGTGACAAATGCTTCAAGATCGACCTAGTGCCGGACTCTGCTGCTTCCGACTTCGTTTTGTCGCAGCACAACGTGACTTTCGAGTTGATGTCCGACGGAGGCCCACGGTGTGTTCATGTGTACGCTGATCGGAGTTCCTTCGCAGCCCTCGCCCTCAGTGTCGTCTCTGTTAGCCTCACCACCGCCTATTACACCACGCTGCTCCCCACCATCTTCGTGTCGACGTCACACGTGTACTGGCCCGTGTCGCGCACACGACTGATAACTGTCGTTGTCCTCGTCAACACAGCAGTGCTCCTAGCGTCTCGCCTTCTCTCCTCCAGCTTCTTGCACCTGTTTGCATCCGCTCACGCGTACGGCGCTTGGAAGCAGATGCCGCCATCCGACAAGCTCGCAGCGAAAGAAGCCAGCCTCTGGTGTCCAGACTTTGTCTACCCACAGGGCGCCCTCGTTCGATACCATCCCGACGCGGCAAAGGTGGAAAAAGTATGTACTGTGACTCCTTTCCAGACCTGATGACGATCAAATCAGGCACGGGCTGTCAATCGGTACCAGAAATGGCCTACGAATCCGACCTAGTTGGTAACGCGTGCCTGACCGTAGCCCGAACCTCATGTGCCTTCGTTTCATCTTGCCCGAAAGCAACGTCGTACGAAACAATTTTGCATGCAAATGGCTCCACACGAACGCAACAAAAGCGAACTGAAAAAAGAGGAACTGAGAGACACGGAAGCCGTGACTGAGAGACACGGAAGCCGTGATCTGCAACCAAGAGACACGCTTTGCACAACACCAGGCGCTAGCGCAGCATGACACAAGCCATATTTGAGGTGAGCAAGATGCACCAGGTCCCTCCGTCAGAGGACAAAATTCTTCGTGCAACAAGAGCGCACTAATAAATACCGCAGGTCGACAGCACAACGCTTCCTCTGTACAAGGGTTTAGGATTTGCCAACTGCAGCGCCCCTGACGATTTCATTCAGATGCTGACGTGGTATGTCTTGCTCTCATAAAATGATGGCCCGAAGACCTTTTGTGGCCAGCACAAAGTGAATAATCAAACCCGCTTCCACTCTGAGGTGTAGCCTACACAGGGAACAGCTCTTTTCATCCACTTGAACCTAGGGTCCAGTGTGCAATTTGTGCGCATGTCGATGCTCCCACTATCGCAACCATAACCCGGTCATCAAGGGTCATTTTGTGCCACGAGCCTTTTACACAACAACAGGAAGTTGTCGTCGTCTCCTTGCAAGACACAGGCGTGCATCACCCTCTTTCAGCAGACCGTGTCTCTTGGACTCCTCCTCGTTGCGATGCAGTCGGTATGCAGAGATGAACTTCTCATTCATGACCAATTCGTCCATTAAAATTCATTCGCTCCTCTCCCTTAATAGTAGCCCAGTCTGCAGCCAGCCAGATTTCTCCGAGAAAAAGCGATCTTTAACTCTAAGGAAACTGCGCATGCAATCAACATCCGTCTGTATAGAACAGGAATCAAACGCCTTCGGGTCTCGGGAGAACAACAATCTGCACACCGCAAACGGGATCGTCGGAAACACGAAAACAGGTAGCATGGCTGGTCGTTTGCACGATGTTGCTGTTCAACTATCTTTTGCTGTTCATCGCCCTACAGGTATGGTCTTCGCCCCATTTGAGTGGAAAGGGATACCTGCCGTTTCCGTGTTGGCTGAAACCCTGACAAAGACTGATGCACATTTAGTGGGGCAGACTTGGCTGTAGCTCATCACCCATGTAACACGCGGCAGGGTGCTTCTGTAGTCTACCGGAGGCATGATCTACCGGAAGGCATGAAGAACTGGCAATCGAACCCTTCCTTTGCTCTCAGAACCGTTGTATCCCGCACCACTCGCACACAGGCAAAGCGAACGTCCAGCAGCGACCACCTCACTCAAGATATTATGCTGCGGCTATCGAACCAGTGATGTTCCGTTCCACAGACATGACGGTTTCAGTCTTAGCAGAAGTGCACGTAGGCTTTACAAGAAGTGGCAGGTACGGGACTACTGGATACCACACGCGTTTTTCCGTTTGAACGAGGTTACCGTCTGATCCTCCCCTTACAGGAACGAACGTAGAGTAGAGAGGCAGTCCTGTCAAAGGCAATGGCAGGAGTTTCGAGGGTTCCGTGGTAGGCGCCAGTACAGTTTGAAAGGGCTGTTCAAACAAGCCTTCAGCCAAAGAAGGACAAATGGGGCAACTACCACGTTCCGCAACTCTTTTTCTTGTTTTACACTTTTTTCTTTGTTGTAGATAATCGCAGATCTATGTCTGTCCGACGAATACTTAGCAGTTGTAAAAGGAGAATACCCGCTCCCGAAAGACGTGACTTCCGACACCAAAGTATTCCTATACTGCGATCTTCAATTATTCCGAGCAGTATTCGCATACCACAAAAAACCTTGCACTCTAAAAAAAGCCAGACTAGCTTCTCAAAGCGCCACACAGGAGGGACGAGTCTGCACAAGGAGAAAGTCTGGTTTTCGCCACTACTTTCGAGAGATTCGGAAGAGAGAAGAGGCCCTTATTCTTTTTTTAAAAAGACGAAGAAGGTTCAAAAGAGAACAAAGGCGGGCACGCTCCGGCCTTTCAGCGTCCTTCTTTTTGTTTCTAGGCTGAGGCCTGTGGATTTTGGATCGACTACGAATCTGATGCTTATGCAAAGTAATGAAGAAAAATGCTCTTTAACATCGACAATCCTGCTTTTGTATCGACACGATTGGGGACAGAGAAGCAAGCGAGATCACGGGCCGGAGACTGTCACAACAAGCATACCGAGAATGTGCACATCTTGAGAGGTCAGGCGCAGAAAACGAAACGTATCATCCACAAGCATGCAGAGTATAGACTACGATAGGCAAAGATAGAGGCAATGTGCAGGAAGCTAGCACTGGCAAGATGGATCACTGAGGAACAGTGACAGGGCGCAGACTGTCAAAACAGGCAAAGCGAGGTCATGCATATCGAGACGTCATGCGCAAAACCAGCAACGAATCACGAATTACTTTCAGCAAACCAACAGGCATCATAAGAAAAAGTAGGGGGTTGTTGTCCCTTATCATCGTGAAAAACTACGAGAGAAAAAGCAAAACGTGAGTTTCCAGACTCTATAAAAGAAAAGAGCACCGGGAAGAATCTTCTCATCAACACACGTGTTCTTTCAAATCATCGTTTCTTTTTTTTCCTTCTACAGTAAACAAAAACGAGACACAAACAAAACCCCCACAACATCATTTTGCTCTTGTTTTTTTTACTTTAGGGTTTCCGTCATCCGGTTGTTCTCTCTGTGCGAGGTTCATCCTTTCCGGTTCTCTGCTGCCTTTTTTCTTTTTCGTTTGTTTTGCCCTCACTTTCCCCTAGTCTGAGTCGGGGACTTTGTTGCAAAAAGAAGACAAAACAAAATCACGCTGTCAGAACGCGCTCTTAGCGACGTTCCATCGGTAACTCACAAACACACAAAGAACAAAAGCCGTCGCAGCGATGACTGCAGCACTATACGTGGGCGACCTGGGGTTGGATGTGACGGAGCAAGACCTCGAGATGTTGTTCAGCACTGTAGGCAGGTGCCAGACGACCATTAGACGGGACACGAGGACGGGGCAATCCCTGCAGTATGGCTACGTGAACATGGTCGACGGTCTCGCAGCGCAAAAGGCAATTGACCAGCTGAACTACCATGACGTCAAAGGACACCTCATCCGCGTCATGCACGCGGAGCGGGACCCGAAGAACCGAAAGCTCGGCACTGGGAACCTGTTCGTCTCTGGCTTGTCACCGTCCGTCAGCCAGAAGCAGCTGCACATGCACTTCAGCACCGTCGGCCCTGTCGTGTCCTGCAAGATTGTCACTGACGGATTCGGAGAGTCGCGCGGCTATGGCTACGTCGCCATGACAACTCAAGATCTGGCTCAGTATGTCTCTCCCCACTTTGCATGCAAACCTGGCCATCGCGTTGTGTGTTGTGCTGTGAGTCATGATTTGTGTTTTGGTGCGTTGTATGAAGTGGACTTGGAAATTGTGTGGTTACTAGCTTCAAACAAGGATGCGCACAAACAAAGCGTGTCATCATAAGCATGGGTTCTAGCCACGAACAGAGTATGTTTCTGTTCATGACACTTGCACTCCTTAGCTCTCAATGTTCAAGACGACACCAGAATCAACGCACTTGGCGAAGGTAGCTACATGAAGAAGGCTTTCCCACGCAGCTAGCTGAGCAATCAATACAAACTACCACTTTGCAGAACCTCGATTCAACGATTCAACGGGACCAATTTCATGGGCTCTGATATCACGGTGAAGCCGTTCGTAAAGGCGGCGCAGCGTGGGGGCGGCTACACGAACTTGTACATCAAAAGCCTTCGGGACGGTCTCACAGAAAGCGAAATCGAAAGCAAGTATGGTCAAAACCTTTCCTTCTTGAAGCATGGACATACTAGTTCATCTAGGCGTTGGCTTGACATTTTGTTGGGTGCAATGCCTCTAAATCATTTGTTTTACCGGTGTATGTTGTCGTTTGGTTCCAGCTATCTTGAGGACAACTTCGAAGTGAACCAGCTGCTGGATGATCCGAATTTTGCCCTTATGTCCAGCTTTGACACCCACGTCAACACCGCAACGGATAGCCACCGCGTTTCCCCGGCTTCGTCCTATTTAGTCATGGCAACAAGTGTATTTGACTTAAATACAATTGTGTCCCACGTGGGTTTGTGCTTGAGATGTCTGGACACCTGACGTGGCCGCAAGAAACAATGATTGTGTCATTCCACTGCGGAGTTTGGAATGACGAGCTGAGTGATACTTTTCAGTTTCGTGCGCAGATCTTCAACAGCTGAGGTCGGTGAGAGTTTCATTCGAGCAACTTGTTTTTCCAAATCAATCCATGCTGCACAAGACTCAACGATTCGTGAAACCGAGAGTTGTCAATTTAATCGGGAGTGACTGGACTAGCCGGGGACTAGTCAGGCACAGTGTCCTGACCGGGTATTTCTTGAGTCAGACCTCAGCCTGACAGGAGGCGGCAACCGAAACTCAACCAAATCTGTACACAGGTTTGCGGAGTACGGGCCTGTGAACTCTGTGTTGCTGCAGAGCGATGCCCAGGGTCGCCCTTTCGCTTTCGTTAACTTCGAGGATGCCGCGAGTGCCGAAGCGGCCGTGAAGCAGCTGCACGACAAACCGTGCGAAGGTTTGAGCTACGACAAGCTTTACGTCCGGCGCGCGATGAACAAGCAGGAGCGGGAACGCGAGCTGCGCCAACAGTTCCAGCAGGAGCTCGAACTCCTGGTCGGGCAGCAACAACACCAACAGCAACAAGGCGGCCCGCCGATGCACAATGCAGCTGCGCCGAACAGAGGCTTTCCACCCCCCATGTGGGGACAACCCCCTCAGTACATGAACATGCTACCACCACCACCACCTATGGACCTTCCGTTCCCCCCTTTCGGCCAATCGCCGATGCCACCCATGCAAGGTCCAGGAGGCATGCCGTCTGCCAACCACGGGAACCAGCCCCCCTCCTCATCCACCGTCCACTTTAAGTTCTTCGACGCGGAAGACGGCAACTCCATCCGCGCTTCGTTCGCGCAGCAAGGCGATCTGAAGGCAATCGACATCCGCCGCGAAGACGACGGCACCGGGTTCGGCTACGCTGTGTACGCGAAGCCGACAATGGCCGTCAAAGCGATAGCCGCCATGCGCAACAAGCCGCTGACCAAGAACTCGACCCGTGTCGCGCAACTCTCCCTCGCCAATGACTCCGCCCACAAGTTGCGGCCAGCTAACGGTACAGGTGCGCCTGGCGGTCCCACCTCCCAACCGCCCACGTGGCCTCCTCAGGGCAACATGTGGCCCAGCCAGGCCATGACCGGATTCCGCCGCCCGAACGCGCAGCAGCAGCAGCAGCCGCCTGCGTTCCCGTCGATGATGCCGTTCGGCGCCTTCCAGAGGCAGCCGCAGCAACAGCAGCAGCAGCCGCCACGCGGCGCTTTCGAGCAGAGAGGCAAGCCGCAAGCCCCCGTAGGATCCACGATCCCGCGCCCCGAAGTGCTCTCCAAGATGTCGAAAGAGGTCTGCTGCCCCCCTCCCGTTTGGTCGTGTTCCGGCGTTCAATTTTGAAGCTGCCAGTGCCCGGCAACTGTTTCAGGGCCACGGTTTAAGCTTCTGCCTTGTTTAGGGTTCTTCGGAAAAGTTAGTCAGTTTCCGAGAATGGGCAAGAAGTTAGTTTGTGTTCGAGAATGGGAATTTTGCCAACCTGACGGACTTACACTCGCGCCACGTGAGGATACCAAGTGTGGAACCGCTGAAGGACAGGATTCGAAGATAGTGCTTTTTGAGTTGACCTGCTGAAAAACTGAGTTTCAAAGAATCAAGAAAGATTGATTATCCGCTTGGTCCGGGCTCCAGATGAGATACATCGGGGAGCTCTCCGGAACCTCCAATGTTTTTGCCTGGACCAGGTACCACCTGAGGAGCAAAATATGCAAACGGTACGAGGCGAGGCCCATGTACGAGGAAAAAGGTGGGTATCACCACCCGTTCTTACACGTGGATCCTGAGCTTTAACACATGCACTCTCAGATTACAAACCATCTCACACAGGATCAAAAGACCGCGGCCGCTAACGCTATTTTCTACCAGATTAAGCAGCTTGGACACAACGATCAGGTACCTCAACCGTTTCTTGCAGAAAATACTCGAGGGGCTGCCTTGTGCTTACTTCGAAGGAGGCTAGAGGGGGAGAAACAATACAACTACAAAATGGGTCTTTTTTGTTGAACGCTTACGCCCGCCACTAAACCCAGATTCACCTGTGTTTCGTGTGGGCTACAGCACATTTACCTCCTTTGATCTTTTGCAGCTGGCAGCCTCCTCAAGTATTTCCTACAAAGCAGGTGCTTATACAAAAACAAAGCTTTCTTGTGGAGGTGACTTCACCTTGCTTTTGCATGATTTCAGCCTAAACGAGCATCCGACCACTTTCTGGATTTCCGGAGCGTTTTATGGCCACCTGAGTGGTTGGTTTCCAGTTTTGGGTTCTGACGACCCCCGTTTTTCTCTGCAAAAGTGGGCCCTTTAACGCGTTTTTTACTGCTAAGAAGTCGGTGGGAGCGTGTAGTGCGTGGAGAAACAAGTCAAAGCAGGGTGGCACGACACGTACAAATGAAGCTCGCACCTGTTCTTTTCGGGATGAGTACAAGTTCAGAGCTCGACAACCCGCTAGGGGGTTAACTTCGTTCTAGTTCAGCTCCACCACGTTTCTGGAGGATCCAGCCCCGCCCCATCCTTTTGTACTTGCTACTTATTTTCTCGTTCCGCTATTAAATACGTTAAAATGTTAGTATGTGGGGTGGCCGGCTACATTGGAGACACACCAAATTTCACAAAAATTCCCATGTCTTTCACATGATATCACCAGTCGCTCATGGGAACGTATGTGTATGAAAGTGGAACCACGTGAGACACTGTGAAACACTGTGAAAAAGCGCCGGAGGAGGCGGACGACGAAGTCGCCCCCGAAGCGCGCCCCCCCGCCAGCAGGCAGGAAGCGACCCGCGCCCTGCACCCCCACGGCCTCTCCCGCAGCCGCGCTGCGCGCACGACGACGACGACGCGCCGATCTCGGCGACGACGGCACTGGCCTCGCCGGCCCGAACACACCGCGCCCACCCGGCCCCGCCCGGCCCTCTTCGATGGCAGGCCCTGACTCGGGCCCTTTTACTGATTCTGGTTCCGACCCTCCACGGGTCACACAACGATCGCGCCCTCCCGCCGGCTCTTCCCGGCTACTCGCGTCTTCTGCATCGCGGCGTGCCTATCGGCGCAAGCGAGAAAGCGAAGACTCCGATTCCTTTTCGGATTATGAGATCGTGAGCAACTGCCAACAACAGTTGCAGCCGACTAGAGTTGCGCCGCGCCGAAAGCGCGGAAAAAGTGACCCTTCTGGAGTCACGTAGCGAAAAGCTGGCATAGTGTGGTACTCATTTGCTTGCAAATGACTCCCCACTAACGCAACAAGACGACGAAAAAGCGTGAAAAAGCGTGAAAGGGACCGAAATTCTGGGAAATCTTGGGAAATTCTGGGAAGATTTTGGAAGTTTTTTGAATACTTTTCCAGTTTTTTGGGGGCTATTGACTCCCTACCAACGTGAACACCAGCCCGAAACTGGGGAAATGGGAAGAAGTGCGAAGGAGAACAAAATTTTGGAGAAACTGTGAAACAGTGGGAAACTGAGCGAAGGAACAGGGGTTCTTTTTTTATGGTAACAAGCTTGCTTGTCCGCACCGCAGGCGTCACTTGGCATCGACGACCATCCGGCATCGCCTTGTCCGACCGCACGACACCCCCTGACATACCCCCCTGACATGCCGCCAGCAAACCTCATTTGCTTCGTAGCGCAGCGCATATTTGTTGGTGATTCGTGGTAGAGTAGCTTGGCACTTGTTATGCGCTTCCTCGGAATATTTATAGTGATCACCACCTTCAGAATTGCGGCACATGCCGTGCCAGGGAAAACCACGTCGCTGACGGCTTTCCCATAGTAGGCCCGTAGCTTCACCCGAAACGTAACAGGACACCATCCAACATCTGAGCGAGATTTGACCAAGCCCCGTCTTCATTTCAGAAGACTCCAGTCTTCATTTTGAAACGAAAAGAAGGTTGAAGTATCGTCACCTGAGGGGGTAATCTCAGGATTTATATAAGCCGTTAAGCAGCGGCTGCCGGCTTATCCCGTGACACCTTTTGTATGTATGTGTATGTTATAGAAAGAGTGGCGTTGACACTCTTTGAGATGAAGAAGCTCCTCGTTCGGCCGTGGATGTGGTATGATTGGTCTTGGATGTGGTTGAAGACGTCGGTGAGGTCGCTGTGCTGGCGCTGAGGTTCTGGTGAGGTTCGTACCTCCAGGTGGTCGCCTTCGTCTCGCGCTGGGCTATCAGCCGGGCTACCGAGCCCTTGACACCACTGCTCCGCGCAGCTTGCTCGAAAAACCCCAGGGACGTAGTCGTAATGCGTCTCGCCGTAGTGAGCGGGCATAATTGCCGATTCGTCTTGTTGATCACTTCCGATCCACAACGTACGTAGGGCTGACGGTCCGGGTGAGGATGAAGAGAGCTATCGGCCGCTGGTAGACTACGTTAGCGACCTGGAATGACGTGAGGTCACCCCACCCTTCGGAAGTTCCGACCAAAGTCAAACCCCTCTTCCATTGGGTCCAGGTGCGGTGGGGGAGGATTTCGTTGGTGAAGAAATCAGGGTTGCGTTTGGCGAATTCAAGGACGTCCGCCCGAACAACGCGGTCCGAATGGAGAACACGCACACTGGTGGTGAACGTGCTAAACCGGAAGACCGAAAAGGGAAGCGGGTGTGACTAGTTCCCGAGCTCGAGGGGCACCGACCGTTTCCCCTTTTCGTTTTTTTCGGCCATTTATCGGTCAATCAAGTGCCTACACCTTGGCGGTCACATGTGTTTAAGGGGACGATTTTGGAGCAAATCCATGCAGCACATCGTAGAAAACTGTCACACAACCCGGTATGAACGTCTGTGAAGGCTTGCGAAAAGAGCTGAACCAGTGTGAAACGATGTGAAAAAACGTACATAGTGTGGTACTCATTTGCTTGCAAATGACTCCCCACTAACGCAACAAGACGACGAAAAAACGTGAAAAAGCGTGAAAAAGCGCCCCCCACGAACGCAACAAGACGACGAAAAAGCGTGAAAAAGCGTGAAAGAGAACGAAATTCTGGGAATTTCTGGGAAGTTTTGTGGAAAAGTGTGCTCATCCAATGTAGCCGGCCACCCCAAGTATGACATATATGTATTAGCGAAACGTGAAAATAACCAGCAAGTACAAAAGAATGGTGCGGTGCATTTTCACGCATTAGCGAAACGTGAAAATAAGTAGCGTCGAAAAACAGTTTTCAGTTTTGGGGCGCCGCTGACAATAATTATGCGAGGCGGGTTGCCTCGCGTATTGCATGCGCCAAGAGTGAAGTCAACAAACACAGCTTACAAGCAAGATCACTGGAATGCTGGTTAACGAAGTCGATGTTGCCGAGTTGCTGAATCTCTTGGAGTATGTTTTCTGTAACCAGGGACAGGGCTCCCGAAGCCTCACAACACACCGCACACCGCAACCACTGAACGCCTTGCCGGCGCTACCACAGCGAAGCAACGGCCAACAGTCAGCACACCCCCACAAATACAGACAGCATCACCCTAGCAGGTTAGCATCTTGGGCGTGTGTAGTTGGAATACCCGCTTCCTTGAGCCAACTTCCTCATACTTCAAAGTGATGCTCGAGCGGGAAGTAAAATGTGACAGATTGCTGGACGCTTCTCCTTTGCTTTTCTCCCCACCCCGGCATCAAACATGCATGAGAAGCAGTGTCCTGCCTAACCATTAAACTAAGATTTTCTCCCCGCAGCGGAGGGTGGACCACGGACGTGCCTTCTCGAATATAGCTAACAGATACCAAATCTACCACTAGCAGTGTGTTTCGGCGAGGAGCGCCACCTCTCAACGGTCCGTACGCAATGGCTCCTGGCGCCTGCACAGTCAACACTCAAGGTATTTGTAGACTCATCAACACAGGGCGCCTGCGAACCTTCAAAGAGCCGTAAACGAAGCCATCGGGGTGTTGAACGCAGCGAAGCAGAACTTGCCCAATGCACCCACTCCACTGACGAACATGAGGAACTAGACAGCTACCCCACAACGAAGCGTTCTTATTATTCTCCAAGAGTCGCGCACTTGAACAAGACGCCGAAAAGAGAGAGAGAGAGAAAGAGATGCGTGGGAGGTGAGGCTTTTTCTTCATATGCATCACTCTGTACAGCGCTGACTTGCCACATTCAAGCCCGCGCCGACCATCCTGACCCGTCTTGTGTCACTGCCTGGAACGAATGCTCCGTTTTTCTTCCAGATTTTCATCCGAAGTACAAAGACACGTACTACTATTACTAAATTTAGTACAACGAATGCTGCGGGGAATGATTGACACAGTTTCTTGAGTATGCGCTACTCATGAATGCGGTGTGAACCTCCAAGAACAGGTCCGAGTCCGACCCCAATTTTCGTGTGAAAAGCGAAGAACGTTCTTCTTCATCCCACTTTTCATGGTCGCACTATTTTTTCCGGGTCTTCCGCCAGTGGGGCTACACGCACCAAAGAGGAGACCTTTGTCGGCTTCCTTGAATACACCTTGCAGCGTGTGCCTTTGTCTCGGAAATGCTCCCTCTAGTACATTGTAGTACTACAAAAAAGAAACCGCGATTCGGTATAAAAAAACAAAGAAATCAGCAAACCCCTCAAGCAACCCAGACGATAAGAGCAAGGGAAACTAGTCTGGAAAAGGTCCGAAGAATCCCGAGGAGGGTTCACAGGGGACTACACGGTGCACTGGTATCATTCTAGTAGGTACAGCAGTTGTCAGTGTGTCAAGTGGGCTCGTGTATCTTCCTCGTGAACCAGCCTGTCCCCCTTGAGACACCCAGTCAGTACTGATACGGAAGTGAAAATGTGGCTATTGCTGCTTGACCTGTCCGGTGTCTCAAAGACCGGAACGCGAAGTCGACGGGACACACGATGGCCATGTCACTACTATTCCATTCCAGGCACGTTCTTGCGTCCCCCCATCCTCAGTAAACTGTGGCACGTTTTAACAAGCCCCTGTCCTGCCCGGCTTTGCACTTTCTTTCGGACCTGTACAGGTTGTAAAGCAGCGCGCGCACCAAGTCGCAGCGCCCCGGAAGTGCCGTCCAACGGCCACACGAGACAGTCAGCAACCCCCTGCACCACACGTTTTTTACGGCAGTATGCAAACGTTGTCCTGGCTCAGCGAGCCACGAACGTCCGCCTGACAAACCGGACTTACACCGCTGTCCTGTCTGCAGACACCCAGGTCCCTCTAACGTGTCCGTGGCTTAGAGGACCGGAATACGGTGAAGATAGGATACGGTGCGGTGTTGAGCACACTTCAAAGCACGTCCTTGCATCCCCTTGATACCAGCAACACACGTATATTTGCAGCAGTCTGCAAACCGTTGTTGCGTTGGTTACGACCCGAAGTCTTTATTTGCCGAGTGTGCGACTCGAGCACAGTGCAAGCAAATCACTTATTTGCTACCGTTTGCTCTTTTTGTTTCGCTTGATTCGCCTTTTTGCACATCCGAATGAAGGCAACCTGCGTAGGAGCACGTAAAAACAATTACCACATCATATGACAATGGAGTTTGGAATGACGAGCTGAGTGATACTTTTCAGTTTCGTGCGCAGATCTTCAACAGCTGAGGTCGGTGAGAGTTTCATTCGAGCAACTTGTTTTTCCAAATCAATCCATGCTGCACAAGACTCAACGATTCGTGAAACCGAGAGTTGTCAATTTAATCGGGAGTGACTGGACTAGCCGGGCAATACGGAGACGAAAACAAATGTCTTGCTAGGTTGGTGGTCTTTCGCATGCCATCATACACCATGAGCTGAATGTCCGATATTTTCTTTACTGAGTGTTGAGAAGCACCGCATCGTCCCGAAGGTTGGGTCTGAGAAGAGGGGGACTTTCCCCATGTCCGATTACTCTCCTTGGTCTTTTTTCCTGCTTAGCGAGTATGTCCCCCCCTTCCCCCTTCCTTTTTCTGTGGCAAGCGACATGCTGCTAGCATCATGGGGCAGCCGGTGCAGGAGAAATCCCGAATGTTGTAGTTCATCAGTCGTCGTTTTTCACCGAGAAGCAGTATTTTGCAACCACTGGTGATTGTTCTGCCGTCGCATGCCAAAAAACTGGCAGTTTTATGGCACTCATTGTTCTGTCCGTCAATGACTCTGACAACAAGAGCTGGGTATTTTTACAGATCTACCGAGCAAGATGCTGACGGTTGCCCCATAACATCAAACAGGCCGAAATGAATCGCCGGCTACCTTCTCAAGACTAAACTGAGTTTCTGTCAAAGAAGGGTTGCTAGCACCGAACTCCAACCTACAAAAAGGCCGCTGCAGCTAAGATCCCCTGCCTTCACTTCGGTTTTGCATAATTTCTCTTTCTCTTCTGTTTTTTTTGTTTCCACTTCGTTCGCTTGACGGCGCGCGCTTTTCTTCATTTTTTTGTGATCAAAGTTTGAGCCAGAAAGGTTGTTGAATGCTTGCAATTTTGTTTAATTTCGACACGGGCCCCGACTGTACAGGCACCTGTCCCTGCAAACGGTGCAGCGGGTCTTGGGGCCTGGGTCTGCATGACCTCATGTACCTTCTCCGATGGAATGAACCATCGCCCATAGAAATTGAAACAGTCGGTCGTCAACCTTTTAGCTCAAAGTTGGTGCCCTTTTCTTCAGTTTTCCTGCTTTTGCGTCTTTGCCCTATTTCCCCACTGAAAACTTCTCCCTGCATCACATCCTTGCTTTCCCTCGTTGGGTAGGGTGGTTCGCACGACACTCCGCTGGACATGCTAGTTGTCTGTACACAGTCAGCAGTCAGATGTATGTTAATCAACACTTCAACTCACGTGACGAAACATCAACGGCATGTTCATGCCCGCTGTACACACTCAGCACCGCACACTGCGAACAATACATTTCATCATAACACTCAATACAGTAAAGGCGCTCAATAGAACACATTCAGGGCACGTCTCAACTCGAAGACTCGGAAAGCTCATCACTCAGCATCTCAGGAAAGAAAACACACTCGATACACCAACAACAAGGGGAGTATCCAAAGCTCTCTTTCTCTCCCGACAAGAACAGCAAGAAACACTCGGTTTGCGATGGAACAAGCTCTCCAGAAGATCGACATGTGCCTGTCGAAGCTTGAGGACGAACGAGTGGCGAACGTAAATGACGTCTACAAGCTGGACGCCAGGGAAGGGGACGTGGACGACTACAACAGATCAAACCCAGGTTTCCTTGGCCAAGGCACGTATGGTGTCGTGCGCAGACGCATGCGAGACGGGAGGTCGTACGCTGTGAAGGAAATGGCAAAGGTGAAGCTGGCAGCCGATAAGAAGGTCCTGGAACATACCCTCGTTGAAATCTCGGTCCTGAAGTGCTTGAGACACCCGGGCTGCATCTCCCTGCATCGGGTCCTGCACTCGAAGGATATGCTGTACCTCGTGACAACCCTCTGCCAGGGAACGCTTTTCGACTACATCAAGGCGCAACCAGGCAGTGTGCTACCGACCAACACGAGCGCGATCGTTCTCAAGCAACTCCTCATGACCCTTGAATACCTCCACCAAGCGATCCGAGTGGTCCACAGGGACATTAAGCCGGAGAACATCCTCATTGACCCTGACACCTTGGCCATCAAGCTCATCGACTTCGGCATGGCAAAGTTCATCGGCAAGAAGAAGAACCCGGCTCCCGCAGCGAACACTGCAGGAGGCTACGGTGGCTTGCAACCAGGCCCGCACAACAACCTGAACCTGGGCAACACGTCTCCAGGTGTCTTGGTGACCCCTGGGACCTGCACAGAGCTGTACGCCCCGCGGGAGGTCCTCTTGGCGATGCTGCATTCGAACAAAGGGTGGACAACTTCCCGCGAAAACTTGTTGAAAGTGGACATCTACGCCGCAGGCGTCGTGGGGTACGTGATGCTGCTCGGCAGGCTCCCTTATCTGACGGCAGCGTACCAGCAAGCTCAGTCGAGGCACACCCGCATCGAGGAGACCACGCGTCTCATGCAAGGCGGCATCGGGTACTGCATTTGATTGTTTTTCGTTAGTTGTCGACAACTAACAAGTAACGAGCCTTCATGCGAACAGCGCAAGCGTAACCTCTGTCACTCAAACCCTCCAACCACCCCCCCCGTACCCCGAGGACAACCCTCAAAACCCCAACTTCCCCTCTCCCCCCTTCTTTTTCTCCCCCATTTCTTTTTCCTTTTTTCATCCCCTAATCCGTGCCTCGTAACACACAGCCGTCGATCAACACGACACCACCCAGAAGAAAAGCCAGGCACCGGGATCTTCCTGACGAGCACGCAACCCGGTGAACTTAATCAAGAGTCGAAGATTAGCGTCGAAACTTCCTGGCTTTTCATGCCGTAGCAGAACGACCACACCCTACCCAATCCCAAGCACCCCCTAAACGCGTTAGGGGACTTCACAAGGTTTCACAACGGAGTGACACAACACCCGAAACGAGCTGCACCCTCTCACTTTTCTCAACCCCCCGCCATACTCAAGCCTACCGGAGACTTTAAAATACCGACCTTCTAATCCACAAATAACGCAAGTAAAAGAATAAAACAAAACTACGCATTTCTTCCTTCTTGGCACATGCGGCGGGCCGTTGCGGCTCACAAGGCTGCAGCATTCTGACGTGCCATTGCTTTTTGCTCTTGGATCGGCGCTACCGAGGCGGCCGCACCGGCTACCTAGGCAGGCTTGTGTCACTTGCTTGTTCGTAAAGCTCGCTCCGTTCTTGAGAGACACTAGAAAACGCTGTAGCATCAGTAGTTGGTGACCTTAGTGTTAGAGACCTTGCTCCGGAAGAAGTTTATCATCAAGTAAGCCACTCAAGAAAATGTCGGATGACAAATCAGTGCCAGTCTCAGCAGTGGCACCTGCACACAAGAGTTGGCCAGTTTGAAGACGTTACACAACACGTTACACAACCTTACAGCAACCGCTTTCCCCGGGCAGCGAAGTCCCTGCCGCACAAGGCGCTTTGGTGCGTGTGCCGCCTGATGGAAAACGACGTCGCTCGCCGTCCATCTGCGACAGAAGCTCTTCAGGACCCGTGGCTCGACGGTATATTCTTTTCGGGGGCGGCCTATATTATCAACGAGAAGGGATTCGTCGGGGTCCAAGACACTGCCCCCACAACTCCCCCAGCTACATACACACACATGATCAGTGTTGTGTCCAGCGCACGTTACCTGTAGTTGCACTCTCAGATGGAAGAAGGTCACCCAAATCAACGCCTACTTGAGGGTTGCCCCCCCTCAGAGCCAATCCTTTTCCCGAAGTTACGGATCCAGTTTGCCGTCTTCCCTTACCTACATTGTTCTGTCGCCAGAGGCTTTTAGCCTAGGAGACCTATTGCGGTTAACGGTACGGCCCGATGCAATTCAACCCAGTTTCTGAGCCACTTGATGGTCGTTCACCACAGTCTTGCCCTACGACTCGCTCGAAAAGCTTCTGCTGGCAAGGGTTTCCGATAGTCTCGCTCCAATCCAAGCTTACCCGCACAGGTCTTTCGTTGCCAACACATCCCATCACGCCCGGAGCTGGGCGGAACTTCGGGCTCCCGACCGGAGTAAAAGCAGAGGCTAAAGTGGTATGCGTAAGCTTTCTTTGTGGAAATGGTTTCGCACTCCGTCGCGAAACTGCCCTGACGTGTTTGCAAACCCACAAATCAGTCACACAACTATTGAGTCGGCAAACATGTACGACAATCAATTCTGGTGCAATATCAGTACGGAGTTCAGCAAACACTCATGCTTGAGTTCACCACAGTTTCAAGCACAAGCCCTGATGGCTTTGCGTTCCGCATGCGGAACGTAGGGAAGCCACCTTACAAGTAAGACTTTCCTCTTTTATTAGGACTAAATAAGAAGATCTTTCTACTCTTTACCCGAAAACCAGCACGTGCTTTGCTCCTCTTCCCCCTTTTTAAAACGTCGCCTACCCAACCCAAACAAGTATGGTGCTTTGCTTTTTCCGGCGTCCGTTGCCTTTTTGCAAGTGGTCCGCAAAAAGCTGATGTAATTCGTTTTGCGAAAAGGCCCAGGTGCTCTCGGGACTTTTGTACCCCTTGTTGTTAACGACCCGCGTGAAACTCAGAAAAGTCTACTTGCCTCTTCTTTTTGAACGGCTTCCGCACTTTCCGCAAAAGCATCGGGATGCCCAGTTTTTACCTTCATGCACCAGCAGTATGCTGCTTCCAGCTGACTGGCCGCCTTGCAATCAGAACTCTGCAGCATTCTGAAAATAAATCTGCATGTCTGCACTTCAAACCCATCGACGGCCACTCCGAAAGTCAGTCCACCGACCATCAAAGCGCCAGTTTACAATCAGTTAACATGCAGGGTCAAAACCTTGTGTCTTTTTGGAAATGGCCAAATCTTTTTTTCCGGAAAAAATTGGGGTTTTTGAATTTTAAAATTTTGGAACAAACTCTGCAGTAATTTTTGAGGAAGTTGATGGTGTGATCCGGACCCCGGTAGAAAGTCGGTAAGAAGTCGCCAAGAACCCGGCAAGAACCCGGCAGAACCCGGCAGAACTCAGGGTGGGATCCATTTTTTATTTTTACCTTTCCTGCTGGAACTCTCAGAACTACTCCGGGTTTTTAGGAGCATCCCAGGGTGGCTTGTATCCTGCGCAGTATTTGGTCCCCTCTCCCCGGGCCCAAGGCAAAAAGGTGGGACTTCAGGACCTCCGATTATGCAAAAAGAGAGGAATATGAGACGATGCCAGCGGGGAGGGGTTTGGGCAGAAATATTCTGGCAAGTACGATGCTGTGCATGTGGGGTGTGCGATCTATGCATAGAAGAAGGGATAAGGGCCCCCCACTCAGCCTCAGAATACGGGTTCCGGAGGGTATAGCATCACAAATCCCGCGACGTTGACAATTTGTGTCACTATACCCAAACCCAGTATTGGTCGAGAAATGTTTGAATGTGGACACGTCGGCGACGTCAGCAACACAGAAGTTTCTGTGAACGGGCGAGGCGCGGACACAACTGAGTCTATTGTCAGCCTCAGCCGACGTTTCGACGAAACGCATTCCGTGTCACGTGGATTCTGTTGATCTGCGGGCCAGCAGCTCTAAAGGGACCCCGAAAGCTGCGAAGAGGGCCCCATTCGGTCCACTCCGGTTGCAGAGGACGAGACACCCGAGACTGCGACGATGTTTCAGGTAGTGCGCTCGCCGTTTGAGAAGCTGACGATGTCGATGTGGCAAGGAAGAGCGCTCGTGTGATGAGCCCGTTCACCACCACTCGATAAAACGCGAGGCGGCACCGATCCTTTTCTAGAAGCTGTCCAGCGGGGGCAGTCCCAGCCACGTGTAATTTCGAATTCGGCGACAAGTACCCGAACAAGGGTCAGTCAGGGAGTGAGTGATGCTTGCGGGCCAAGCTCTGCTTACGACGAGCATCTACCGGTTCTTGAGGAGACTCTGTAAACGAGTTCACCTCTGCACCGTGGCTTTGCTAGCACGGAAATGCGACTTGACGCTTAAGTTGCAGTCCCTGGGCAGCGAAGGCGAAAGAGCGACAAGAACGACGGACCGCCTTGCTTGCAGAGGTTGATTGCAACACTGCAACTTGGGCAAAACTGCTTCTGGCGGAGCAGGCCCTTTCGCCAGGCTTGACATCATGTCCATCCTGGCGAAGTCAAAGTTAGTGGCGACCACTGAACTCAGACAAAAGGCTGATTGGATGAGCTGAAGCAGCAGTGAGAAGCAACATGTAGAGGTGTTTCTACTAGGCTTCTGAATAATTAGCAGACCATGACAGTAAAGCGGACACTTTAAGCGAGGTTTTGCGTTGAATTGTTGTTGACGAAAGCGTTGCCGCAGACATTAGTGATGCCTCTGGCAGTTCTGATGCGACACGACCCGACACAAGCTGTGGGCACAAACACGACGAAGGCTCCAAAAGTGAGATGCACCCGCATTCCGGAGCATCAGGCGCGTGAGCCAGATCCACTATGCTACAGATTTCTTGCAAGCTCCGACATGAAAATCTCCCGAAAACCGTTTTTGATATCCCTTTCCTTCAGATCACGTAGATGCCCGGATATACCAGGATACCGGCGGTGCAAGTCGCACCAGGTAGCGAGCGTTCCAGGAGTACCTCCAAGCCTGGTGGATGAGACAGGGTGGGGCCACTCGATGCTCTGATGGAAAATGATGGTGTTCTTCGACACTCTGAACTACGATGGAAAGCGTCTGGCACTGATTAACCCTGCCATGCCATGCAACCATATCAAAGTTCTCCAGTACACTGTCGTCCAAGCCTGACAGCTCACGACGTCCGAACGGAAGCCAACTCTGTCATGCTTGTAGCTGCTGGATGGATGCGGTTCACATTTCTGTTGAGGTTCTGCAGATACCTCCAGAATAGCACGCCGGCCCAACAAAATGCCCCCATGAGGGATTTAAGGGACGGGTACCTGGTATACTACCCAATATACCCACCCAGGGGCATCTATGCAGGCTTCTATACACTACTTAACCCTCACGGCACTCCTTTTCTTGGTGATTGACACCCGACCTCAGCACTGCATATCCAGGGAGCTTGAAGACTATTCTGTTGCGATATCGCGACAGGTACTGCGTGAAGCGTCGACAAATGCCTGAAAGAGCTAGCAGCGACTCGGTGGGAGATGTAAGCCGCCAAAAATAAAAAATGGACACCCCCCCCCGGTAAGAACCCGGCAGGAACCCGGCAAGAACCCGGCAGGAACCCGGCAGGAACCCGGCAGGAACCCGGCAAGAACCCGGCAGAAACCCGGCAAGAACCCGGCAAGAACCCGGCAGAACCCGGCAGGAACCCGGCAGGAACCCGGCAGGAACCCGGCAGGAACCCGGCAGGAACCCGGCAGGAACCCGGCAAGAACCCGGCAAGAACCCGGCAAGAACCCGGCAAGAACCCGGCAAGAACCCGGCAAGAACCCGGCAAGAACCCGGCAAGAACCCGGCAAGAACCCGGCAAGAACCCGGCAAGAACCCGGCAAGAACCCGGCAAGAACCCGGCAAGAACCCGGCAAGAACCCGGCAAGAACCCGGCAAGAACCCGGCAAGAACCCGGCAAGAACCCGGCAAGAACCCGGCAAGAACCCGGCAAGAACCCGGCAAGAACCCGGCAAGAACCCGGCAAGAACCCGGCAAGAACCCGGCAGAAACCCGGCAGGAACCCGGCAAGAACCCGGCAAGAACCCGGCAGAAACCCGGCAGGAACCCGGCAGAAACCCGGCAAGAACCCGGCAGAAACCCGGCAGAAACCCGGCAGGAACCCGGCAAGAACCCGGCAAGAACCCGGCAAGAACCCGGCAGAAACCCGGCAGGAACCCGGCAGGAACCCGGCAGAAACCCGGCAGGAACCCGGCAGGAACCCGGCAGAAACCCGGCAGGAACCCGGCAGAACTTGGTTTGGATCGCACCAGTTGAGCAATTTTTTGTTTTCCAAATTTTTTGTTTGGGGGCCATCAGCCCCGCGGGAGCGTTTTAAAAAGACACAAGGTTTTGACCCTGCATGTTAAACAGTCTGCTGTTCAGTCTGCTAATCCTACGCAACCCCTCCAATGAAGGTGCCGTCTCGCATGAACACGACGACGATTGCAGCGCCGCCCCCACGAAAGCGCGTCGCGAAGCAGCACAACGCCTTGGACAGCCCGAATTCGAAGAAGGGTTTCTGCCAGCAGCAACAGCAGCAGCAGGAGCAGCAGCAACAGCTACCGCAGCAGCCGCAGAACCCGGGGAACGGTGCAGCACCCCCGCTGCTTCCCGTCCGAAACGCGGCGGTTCAACCCAACGGAAACGGCATCCACCACTACTCGGACCCTATGCTGCCTGCGAACCGGTCGAACGGAATGATCCTACCCAACGGCGCAATGCCCAACGGCCACCACGCGGCCGGCGGCAACGGTGCAACCGGCCACGGCATTCTTCTCAACGGCCACCACCACGCCGGACTGGTCATCCCCAATGGTGCCCATGGCGCCAATGGAACCAGTGGCGCGAATGGTGTGGTGAGCAATGGATCTCCGACGCACCATGGCATCAACGGCACCGTCAGCAACGGGGGCACGTTGCCCAATGGTCATCGTGTACCCGCAGGGAAGGCGCTAACCCAGTCGCCACCCAATGGTGCCGCACTCGAAGAACGAGCCGCTGAAGAGAAGGAGAACGCCGAGGCCATCAAGACCGCCAACGCCGATAAGTTCAAGGTGTGTATCTTGTCGGCGCTTCCTAGGAAGTCCGAGAATACCACGGGGGAAAAGAAACAACAAAAACTCTCTCTCTCTCTTACACACTCGTTCCGATTAAGAAGTAATACCCTTTGCGGACGGTCACCCGTAGGCCCTGAAGCCCGGAGTTGCAAAGACAATTATCTACGGGAAAACGAGGAGAACTCACCTCCCATTTCCCATTGGACCGAGCGAACTTGAACGTTTCTGCAGATATCAAGAAGACCTTGGCGAATCGGGAGGCCTCTTACTATCAAGGTGAGCGCGGTCGGACTTCAGTCTGACTTTCGTAGCTTTAGCTGACGTTTGATTGGCCAATGCCAGACTTTAGTCTGTGTTGAGTCTGGCTCAGTCTGGAATCGGCTGGTACAGGGATCCGTCTCATGTTTTTAGAACGCAGATCAATTTAACCGCCACAGGACGGCTGGGTGAGCATCATGCGCACAATCAACGTGCAAGACGGCGAGGACGAGTCGGATGACGATACGCCCCCGTCCAGCAAGCAAGATGACAGCAACAGCCAAGGAGTGACTTCGGACGGCCCGGATGAAGTGCAAAACGTCAGCAGCAACGATTCCCTGTGAGGGCTGAGGCCGAGAGAAAGAAGTCTGTGTTGATGCGCATACCTCTCAATGCGCCAGGCGACGAAAGCCAAAAAGCAAAGCAATCCTGCAGGAGTGCGTGCACACGCGACTTCTCGAGTCGCACACAACGACCGCTTCTGACGCGCTCGGATCCGTTTCGGGTGCATTCCCTATGCTGCGATCCGTGCGTGTCTGAATCTTCGTTTGTGCAGTGAAAAGTGCCGCTTCAGCCTTGTGACTGAGGAAAAGCTGGGTTGGGCGGGAGAAACACGCTCTGCCTGCAGGAAACAGACTGTACATGTTGCCGTGACAAGTACAGTATTTTTCTCAAGTCACGACTATTATTGAGTAGAGTAGAGCATCTACTGGTCCTGGAAGTTAGGTGCGAGACCAGGCTTACATCGTGCGATAACTTCGTTCAACCGTCAGTCGATTCCTCATACGAATGCCAAGTTCCCTACACTCGCCATACAAACTGAGCCGACAAGCACATGATGTCAAGCGAGCTGCTTTACCAAAGAAGGACCTTGAACCCCGGCAGTTTAGGTGAACATTGACCCGCTATGGGAGCGGGGTTTTCATTCTTTCCGTTTATTTCTGTGTGCCATTTTAGGTTATTTCTTCCACCCATTCCTCCACCCCCTTGCGTACCCTCTCCGCTGCTGCCGCATGCACGACCTCTGTTCTGAGTCAAGGTAGTTATTGTCACTTCTTTCAAGTGTCGTTCATCAAGGTCGATGCAAAAATTGGAAAATAGAAGTGCGAACGACTACAAAGGTAGATACATTACTCTAGCAGAATAAACCCGCGGTGTTAGAGTCAACTTTCACTCCAAACCAATCCGTGAATTTCCAGAACACTATCTATTAGTTTCTCACTACCGCGACTGAGTACATTAAGCAAAGACACAAAGACGAGATCATTGGGCTGTGCCAGGGGAGGGCAAGAAAAATAGAAAGAATACTGACCCAAGAAAATGCTTTAAAAGCGGGCTTTAGTAGGAACAACAAAATCCTCCAAAAAATGCAGTAAAGCAACCTACTGCAATGTCCTCCTCTTGAGTATTAGTGCGTTGCTCAGGGTAGTCGAAGGCCTGACAATCACACAAACAGTCCCGGACATGGCTAGCCATAACCCATAACGAAAGCGTGCACTAAATATACAACCCGTAACCACATAGCCCTTTCTTGCTCTGAGAGAACCCATTCAGGAACGGTAACACAGAGACCCTAAAACCCCGGAATTTCAAGCGAACTTTAACTCGAAAACCCTTAACATGTGAGTGTTGGCGAACTACTAGCCGATTGTACGTTTCGCAGCTGTTATGGTTCCGATCGATGCCTGGCAAGGAGGAAAGCGAAGCTTCAAGTTCTTCAAAAGTCAGAAGACGACAAAGAAGTACAAAATTAGAATACTGACCTTCTAATCCTTATATTCCGCTGGAAAACAACAGTTCACTCTCTAAAAGATATTCTTTTCTCGCAGAACACACAACCAAAACAAAGTAAGGAAATCCGGTAAACCCAATATGGCAATCATTTTTTGTCGGCATCACGACCAGGTCGAGGGGAATGACCAACGTCTGAACTCGCGTCAAACGAGGACAAAATACACCAGCAGCCGCTCATAAAAAAAGGTTTGCACCAACGGCGCCTGCACAGAGCGAAATCGGGGGGAAGGGAAAACGTCAATAGGGGACTTACTACCTGTACCCTTTCTTACATTCCTTTTCCTTGCTTAGAGGAATCGTGAGGTACTCACGACTTGCCTCACGGAGCAGCAGTCACACTTTGCCTGAATTAAGGTCGAAGAATCCCGGACAGCGACATCCTTTAGATTCACATCTGAACACATTTGTTGTCGACAACTAACAAAGGAAAATAATAAAACAAAACTACTGCACTTCTTCGTGGCATGAAATTCAGAAAGCTTTTTCAAGAAATGTACGACTGATCAACGAGCTGCGTCACTGTCATGAACCACGCCGAAAAAAACAGAGGAGTATGACACACCAAACCGAGGGGCCACAGCTGAGCCATTTCGAAGGAAGACGTACAATGTGTCAACGCATGAATGACAACAAACAGGATACGTGAATACGGGGTTCTTTTTGTTTTGACAGTGAATTGCGGGGGCAATGTTATAATGGTTGTTGGTGCAAAATCGTGCAGTGCCTAGCCAAATGGCAGCTAAATGTGGGAAAGGACTCACTATCCATCCATACGGCTGTCACGCCCAGTGCGATTCCTGTACAATCTAGCACGAGTGGAAAGCAGAGCGCAGCATTTGGACACACAGAGGGAAGGAGGGGAGGGAGAAGCGGGCTGGATTTAATCGCACCTGCGAGTCATACCCCCACCCCCCCCACGAAGGTCCTTTTGTCTCGCGTCCTCCCGAAGTGCTTTTTCGCCCCCGCATTGCATCCATCCCCCCCCCCCCTCCTCATCAAACACATGAGAGGCAAGTAGCGCCTGAACACGAAACTAAGATTTTCCCCCCCGAACCAGGAGTGTCTTGACAACAGGAAACGGTCCAGAAACCTCAGTACACAATAGTTTGCTAGACGGTCTTCTCATTTTAGTTTTCGCAAAGTGTTGCTAGAAGCTTGTTGAAGCTTCTTGAGAACACTTCCTGCATATAAGTCACAGCAGTTTATGGGCGTCCACACCGCTCACATGCGGCAAGGACTCGTCGGCCCGGACTCGTCTTTTACTTTCTTTTTCTTTTTTGCATAAAGCGGAGGAACGCACAATTAATTCGCATTCACTCGTCTTCTTGTTGCGTTAGTGCGGAGTCATTTGCATGCAAATGAGTACGACACTATTCACTCGGCAAGATAATTATTTCACCGAGGCGTCGGTTTATTCGAGTTCGGGGTAACAACGAGCCACGAGCGATTGCTTAAAATGCTCCAATAGCTATCGTTTCCTATCGTAGTGCTCCGGGGATTGCAAGAACGTTGATGCTCACGGTGTTTTTCCGTCCACGCAGAACCTTTTTCCGATCTAAACGTAGTAACCCTCAAGAACAGTTTTGAAACCCTACACTGCTACACTTTGGTGCAGTATTCGTTACATGCACTCTGTTGACAGGTAGCCGTGCTGCCCATATTTTCATGATCATCAACCAAGCAATGTTGGAGGGAAAGCTTGCAATGCCAACCAGCGGTGTCACTTTCGTCATCATTCACGGTGAGTGTCGAGCTTTTATTCCGCTCCCATCGCAACCAGCGCTACGAGAACAGCAACCTACCATTTTGTTAAATCTCCACTCGGAGACAGAAAGAGGAAAAGGTAATACAAAAAATCTGCACGTCCTTACAGGATTGGAGAACAAATCTTATGTACAACCCTTTTGGGAGGATGACAGCCAGGTCAGCAGTGCATCCCCTGACACGCACTCTGTCCTTAGTCGCCTCCCTGTCAGATGGGTCCTTCCGCAACCGCAAACAACCAATCTCGAGGACACATCGCACGAGAGAACCGAAACGACGAAGACGTAAGCGCTCAGTTTAAAGCCTCATCTATTCTTTACCTATCTGTCACAGCACAACGTCAGACTAGAGTTATAGTCTTCTTTCTCTGCTAAGTGTTTCAAGTCCGTTCCCTTGACTGCTGTTTTGCCAGCATGCAAGCAGAGACAGAAGGAATCCTTTTTCATTGGTCCAATCCGGTGCATGGGGTTAAAAATGCCAAGCACAGGTCTAAAAAGCTGCACTTTAGTTACATCCTAAAAGGATACTGTTCTGGCTGTGACGGTCTACGAACGACAACTCGACGTTTTCCGTCGTTGCGGATCAACACAGCCGGCGAGTGAATACAGGGACGCTAGTTTCAAGCTTACTACGTTGTTCCCAAGAAGTGATCATAGCAAATAGGTCAATGCACAGCCTCAATGTGTTTGTGGATCTCTTCTGTTGAATTCGGCGGCACAGCAGAGTCGCACCTCAAGGCAAGTTCGATGAACACCACCTTGCCATCACGATCGACCTCACGTCGTAGTGTGCAACGGCCAGGCGCAGGCACTCATCGGAGGCAAAAGGTGAGGCATTGTTTCACTTTGTCAAAGTTTAATGATGACACACCCACGAATGCAACGAGAAGACGAGAATAGACGCTAAAGCTGTACTCATTTGTGGGCCTGCGAACGCAACTAAAGCCCAATGCATAAAATGCAGGCACACCATCTCAAAATGCATTCAATATTCGGTATGGCAGTTAGGTGCCTGGAGCGCGGCCCTGTTTGGCATGCTAGGTCCTCTGCAGAGTCACTAGTGCACTCTCTGGCTCGCACCTTATCTCTTCTGGTTGCGGCCTTCCTGCCAGACTAGGCCTTCCGCCGCAGCAGCCCTCTGTTGTGCAAGAAACCCACAGCGAATCATCTCGATACAGGCGCACTTCCTATATTTGCTTGTGTTGCAGACAAGACGGTGTTGAGCACATACACCATCCCAAGCACAATGTTGCATTCCCCCCGTACCCTCACCATCCCCTTCATGCTCGGACGGACGGTGTGGCCAGAAGTCCAAAGCATTCGCCATCAAGTAAAGGCTTGCACTATCCATGCTATCCTCGATCAGCAGCCTCAGAGAAAGCGAAAGCCGATCTGGCTCACTGTCCAATGAACGACATCTTTCATGTCGTGCATAATTGCGTGTATGCACACGCGGCAAGCAAAGTCTCGAACTCTTGAAGGGGAGTGCAAAGCGTCGCGTGGGCTTGAAATAAAATCAAAGACGCCCCCCATCGATGTTCTTTCACTGCTCGGTTGTTCGGTTTCGGCTTCATGAAGGTGGTGTTGATTGTTAACCCCTCTGTTCACGAATAACAGCTGGACCCACTTGACGAACATCACTCCAGCATTTTATACCGCTACTTTCCACCAACAGATCCAGTCTCCGGTTTTCTATCGTCATCACCGATTAGAGCTCGTCTGTACGCTGCTCTGCCCTTCTGTAAGCCTCTTGGACTCGCGAATTGACAATTATCAACAGAGTGCGCTTTGTAATTATCTTTGGCAATCTTCCACCGACTTCAAGTTTCGACCTTTTCATTTTGATCCAGTCCAAGAAATTTTTCTGGATCTGATATCTGCAATTTGAAAATGTTTGTTCTTTTTTGTGGTCCAATACTCGCCAAGTGTTGCAGTGCACTGCACCCATTCTTGTAGTTCTTCAGCTTTCGCGGCTACAAGGGGGCTGACTTGTTGGCACTGAACGTGTGATCGCATGCTCCCACTACTTTTATCTGTCAAGAGCCTGAGGGACCTTCCCCTCCTCTAGGTGTTTGCCATGAGCTCTTCTAGGACAACAAGTCTACTCTGACAACACACCAGGTACTTGCATGTGCTGTTGAGTACCCTCCTTCAGACCCACCGCTATTATTCGATTGTAGCCAAACATACTTTGCACGCTACGTCAACCAAGTCAGTGTGCCCCTCAAAGTTACATTCCAAGGTTCTGGCACCTGCAGCGCCAGTAAAAATGAAATTAAAAACCACCCTCAACCACCCCTTCCATGGACTGGCTGTCACTACCCTACATGACAACAGCCCATCAAATCTGTGCAAATCTGACTGAAAAGCAGGCTAAATGCACTGCAGCGAAAACCGTACCCAGATACTGCACTGACATTGTACACACACCACAAGACAAGAGCCCTGCTCACACCGTCGCAAAATGCTGAATTAGACATGAGCTTCAACAATTCAAAAAAGGTACAGCGAGACAAGCGTGCAAGTGCCCCACTGGTTTGTCACTTCCGGTTGTTGTTGGGGGAGGAAACATAGCTTCCCGCATTTCTTTCGAAATGTGCCGAAAATTTGTTTCTTTTTCGTTTCAGGTTGCGAGCCCGAAGGAGGCATCTGCGTGTACAAATTTTAAAACACCCTAAAAAGGCTGCACCGCAGGGTTGTATACGAAACAAAAAGTTGCCCGAACTAGACTTCGAGAAAACGGAGAGGATTGATGCATTCCTTCATCCCCTCCTTCGGATGAAAGAGAACGAAGGGCTTTTTTACTCTTGGTGGCTTCTTTTTTATTGCAGTGCCTTGCACACAACAGGCAAGGGGGGCAGTGTTGTCTGCCTTAATATTTATATCTCACTTTTATTTGCCCCTTTCTGCCCAGAGAAGTAGCTTAGGCCCTGCACGCATCAAAACAGTCCACCGAATGTTGCACAGAGCATGTCCGCTCGCGACTGCCACCGCTAGCAAAACAGTTTTTGTGTCAAACAAATGCAATTTGTCAAGAAACCGATCGATGGCAGCGTGCTATATATCCTCACTCCCGTTCGATGGACAAAACAGGTTTGAAGGAAGTGCGCACAAACAAAAAAATCATGGATGATGTTGTAGTCACTTGTCATCGGGTCTATGCAGCTACTTCTCTGGAATCCTACCACCCGTTCAGTTCCTTATATCTGTCAAGAAAAAGTCCTCTCCCTCACAATCTCTCACTCTGACCCTCTGCACTGCACAGGTAAAAAAATCTTCCTGCGGCGACGCAAAACACTAAGCTTCTCTCTTCTCCCGCTTCTTGTGCTGGCATCTATGCGTGCTCCCGGCATCCTCCCTCATCGTACGAGTGGGGGGTCGCCTCGAGCGCCGCCATATGCCAGCCAGAGTGTCTCTCGAATGGTTAATGACAGTGGCAGGGTGGTTGCAGCAACGGCAGCAAGAGCACCCCAGAGTACTCCTCGTTTTAGACAGTCAGCCAAATTTATTTTGACTGCGACGAAGCTCCTAATGACCATTCGTAAACTAGTACTTCGGCTCCAGTCCTTGGACTTGTCTTCTGTTTGGAGTTCCTCGTACTCAGATGACATGCACGAAAGGCGCTTTTTCGGAGTTTTTCTGCTCACCCAGCCACTGTCGCTCTACCAAACCGCAAACGTACCCGCACTAGTCGTACAGTGCGACAAGAGCACACTGCAGGTGTGGTACCTGCAAGTCAAGCAACATCAGGCACGTGGGCTAGTGACCCGAACGCGCTTGTCCTTTAATTCCAGAAATGCGCCTATCGTTATAGCTTGTAGGGCCTGACGAGTGCACCATGGATTAATGAAACAAGAGTTTGAAAGTGGTCTGCCATTGAATGCAAGCAATCTGTTTTCATTTGTTATGATTAAATTTTTCAAGAATTTGCTGTTGCTTCGATTACATACCCAGTCAACGTGACGAGTCGGCACTACTCATCATCCATAGGTGATGCCGAATTTACATGAAAGCCCATTTTGCCGAAGGTCGCAGGGACAAGCGAAACCTCCGGAGTTTCAAAGCCAAGTTGAGTCAAAACTGTTTACAGCCTTCGGCTGCATTTTCTTTCTTGCGTTTCCTATGTTTTGCAGTGTGATCGGTGGTCATTGCAGACGAGTAAGAACACCACTTCGGTTATCCATTCCTTCGGTAGAACCTTCACCAGCTTCGGCTGACACCATTATCCTCTTAACCATGTTAAGAAGACGTACGAAAACCTAGACACAAATATAGCTACAGCATCTGCAGATTAACACGAAAAGCCTCTACGCAAAACCCCGTTTTCACACTTCTTCTTTCGCATCCGGTTATTTCCCCTCCCGTACACGGTGGACCGGTCATGGTCATGTTCGACCGGTCAGTCTGCCGGTAAGTTGAGAAGTGATCAATCAATGACCGCAACCTTGCGACAGATGCGATCAATGCCCTCACTCCAGCACATGACCGTCCATTGTGTACTCCCCATCCTTTCCTGACCCGTCTGCTCCCGCTCTGGTTCCATTTCTGTTGCTTCTCCTCCCCGTCCTCGCACTCGCAGTGTTAAAAAAAGTCCGGATGACAAGATGAGCCGCTGCTCATGGTGTTGGCATTGTAGTCCTGTAAGTAGCGTGAACTTGCTAGCTACTAGGTCGCACATTGAAGTCACCCTTGCTGAGATTCTTCAGGCGGTGAAGATTGCCTTCCCACAACAAGCACATCTGGCCGGCATTTCTCTTTTTTCTTGCCCGATAAACGGGGGGTTGAATAATAACAGTTCTTTGACACGCGTCTGGCTGTCAAAAAACACTACCAAAGTTTGACCCTGCTACTGTTCGACACATCATGCTCTCCGGAGTTATTTTTTGTATTCGACAAATCGAATGAGAGCACAGTTATTTTTCGACCCTTCGGGTCCTTTACTTTTGTTCTTGCAAACTTACCGCATAGTGAGCTCTGACAGCAAGTCAGACAAGAACATAAAGGATTTTCTTCACATTACTGTCACTTGCTGCGGATGGTACACCTGAAACGGAGGTGCAGATACACCTCACGGTTGTACACTTCACTTCACATTCGCTAGTATCACGTTACCATTACGCGTTGTGGATATACCTCCGATCCGAGGTGCACTTTGTACTCGAACTGAATGCTACACCTGAGGTGCTAGTATTCCTCAGCTTTTTTCACGTTACCATCACATGTTGTGCATGATAAACCTGCGGTGTACCTCACCGTTGGGGGTTCCGCTCCACCCTCAGCCCCAATCCCCGACCTTCGATATTCCACCCTCTCTCTCTCTCTGGGACTATGAGAACACATGCAGGTGCATGGGAAGAGGCCCTGGAACTGCTAAGGCGTGACCACTCTCGCACCCTTTGACTCGTTTTGGTGTTCTCTCTCTTCTTCTTTACTGTTATTTTTTGTTTCTCATGTGTCTGCACTTTCGTCTGTGGACAACAAGTTTGAACAAGGTGGGGGAGATAAACATTAAAAGAAAGCGCAAAAGCAAACTGCAATGTTCTTCAAAACTCATGCGAACTTTTACTTAGAAAGAGTGCGAGCTGGAATGTGGACTTGTCTAATGATGATGTATCGTGTTGACAGGATTACCCGGAAGCTTTGTTTTGTGTGCAATTCCTGAAGATGACTAGACTTCCCTGCCAAACACGGCGCAGTGCGCACGTCGTCACGTGACAGAGGAAACAAGTCTTGTAGTCCATAGTTGGCAAGCAAAGCCGACTTTGCTTACATTTGCTTAGGAGATTTGCTTCAGATTACGAGCAAATAAAAGCAAATTTAGGCAAAGAAAAGCAAATTTAAGCAAATTTAAGCAAAGTAGGCATCATGCACCAGGGATTTTGACAACTGAGGAAGCATGTAACAAAGGCAGGAAAAGGCGAACCTGGAAACGGAGCCGGGACTGTGTTGTACGATAGCCGTGCAGGGCGACAATAATGGTGCCGTTGAAGAAAAGCCTCGCAATGCTCAACCATTCGTATCGTGTTCCCGGAACAGAAGGAGAAGGACGATCGCAACCCTCAACATGACGCCAGAAAAGCTGAAGAACGACTCGATGTAATCAAGGTTCTGACTCTCAGACCTTGGGTCTATGAGGGCAGGGGGCGTTTGACACGAACAAGGGCACTCGTTCCTCGACCGTCCGGTGGGTCATGTTCAAGGAACAGGGGCAGCAGATGCATGTCAACGAGGTGGGAACATGGCCGGTCTCAGCAAGAGGCCACACCGAACCAGCTGGCGTTCGAAGTCGATGTGCACGCCATACAAGAGCAGACGGCACGTAAGGCCAGTAACAAGGTGCGAGCCGTATCGCAGGCAGGGCTTCGCAAAGCTGCGACACTGAACGGCAGGCAGGTTTCGTCCTAACCGTAGGCCCGGTGGAAGCAAGGAGTCAGGCAAGAGAGAAGAACCGCAGAATGAGCGCGCCGTGCTGTTGAAGAAATAGTTCAACACCGACACGGGCAACCCAAGGACAGCCAAACAGACCTTCAGGCAGGAAACAGCCTACGGCGGTGAAGTAACGAACCTCATCCGAGTGTCGGATGAAACCCCTTGCTACAACGAAACTGAAACACACATGTACAATGCCGGACGCTAGCGTCTGTCAAGAGCATGCGTGACACAGCCGTGTCTTGAAGGTGAGATGGGACCACAAAGAGACCAAGGGAAATTAAAATACCGACCTTCGAATCCACGAATAGAGTTGGAAAGAGCAGAGTGAGCAACCGGAGACTGCGGCGAACCGGGAGGTAAGGCAAACGGTTCGAAAAACGACGCTGGGGACGAAACAGCATAGATGACGCATTGGCATTTGTTCGTGGTTTGCGCGACAATATGACTCTACTCAAGGGACTCAAGGTACAAACGGAATGGGATTGTGGTCCACTATTTCGACCACGCGCTGAACATTGGACGAAAGGGGTACTTCTCTGCAGATGTCCCATTCGTTATGAAGAACAGTGCCCGCATGCAACGCTGGATTCACCATTCCTGCCGAACTTTGCTTAAATTTGCTTCAATTTTGCTTGAGCAAATTTAAGCAAGTTTAAGCAAATTTAAGCAAAATTAAGCGAATTTAAGCGAATCTGAAGCAAATCTGAAGCAAATCGACTTTGCTTTTTTTGGGGGTAACCAACTTTGCTTAAATTTGCTTTGCTTGCCAACTATGATTGTAGACAGCATTTTGAGTAGACACAGTTCAACGGCATTATCACTTCTCAGGTATTCCTGGCCTGTTTTTCAAGTGAGAACTCAGTGTCGCCTCTCTTCTCACTCATCAGCGCTTTATCAGGACAAGACCAGAAAAGAAATAGGTCCCCCTGGGGGAGGAACGATGATGATTCAAGTCGACAGGGATTACCTCGTCAAGCATGATGTCGCGTGCACGCTGGAGTGTGTTACGAGGGAGCTGCTAGCGAAGAAGCCACGGCAGCCGGCAAAGGTCATCGTCAAAGTACTGAAGGATCTGCGCATAGAAGCAAAGACAAGGCGGCTGGAAGACCTCATGGGCACAGGCGAGATGTCGGCTTCGGAAAAGACAGAGCTCAGCAGGCAAGTGGGCGCCATTGTCTCGCTTGAGAGAGACGAGTCGATTGCGAGCGAAGGAAGTGCTTTCTCCATAAACAGCACCGACATGACAGAGTTCATCTCAGACGTTCGAGAGGCGTACGACCAGGTTTGCGTTTAATGCATCTCCACGCCACAACGAAGCAAACGTACACCTTGGTTGACACGCTGGCAAGCGCTTGCCACCGTAAACGATATAGTCCCGCCAGCTTTTGTCGGCAGGAGAAAAAAGCGTACAGATCCGAATGTGACGTCCGCGTCGGCACTGCAGGTGCTCCAGCCGTGCTCGTTCACGCCCTCAAGCTGCAAGCACTGCCTGCAGTGCAGCTTCAACCTCTGCGCGAACTGTGCAACCAGTTGGGTGACTCAAACCTTAAACCCAGACCGGCGATGTCACCGCCCCCCTTTTTGGAAAGAAATCCGCTAGGGGTTGACATGCTGAAGGCTTTCCAGAGGCACTGTTTACCCAGCCAAGGATGAGGTTAGCTGCCCTTTCAGGACACGATCGGTCGGGTGGCACAGAAGCGAGACCAGAACAGATGTGATAAGAGCGATGCTAGAACCGCTGAACAGAGAGCAGGCCAGCGACACGTGATGAGAGTGATAACAGAACCGCGCAGAAAGCGGGACGTGACGAGTTATGGCAAAACCGCCACAAAGAAAGCAGGCCAGCAGCACGAAATAGTAAAGGGGGGGGGGCGAAAAATAGTACCTGACAACTATTTGATTTGGGCAAATAAAAAAAATCTTTTTGGCCCAACTTCGTCGGCGAATAATTGGGGGGGTCAAATAAGAAAAGTACGTGCGCTCGGCTAAGGCCGGCGCGTGGCGAGACTGGAGGCAGCAGTTAAAGTTCGGGGAACAGTAAAGTTCGGGCGAAGCTAAGTTCGGGCAATGCTGGTGAAGCTAAGTTCGAGTGATGCTTAGTTCGGGCGTTGCTAAGCGCTCAGGCTGCGCTGGTACTAAAAAACAGTTCGGGCACGAAGCGAAGTTCGGCCAGGGTGTAAAGTCCGGGTGAAGCCAAGGTCGGTGCTCGTACCCGGGGGGACACCCCCCCCGGACCCCCCCCGACCCACCGAGTGCGGGAAAAGTTTGGCGCTGGTACCCGGGTGGGCGCCCCCCCCGCCGCCCCCCGGCGAAGCAAAAGTTCGGGCGGACTGAGTTCGGGCGAAGCAACGCTCGGGCGAAGTTAAGTTCTGGCGAAGCAAAGTTCGGGCGATGCTAAATTCTGGTACGGGCGCAGCTGAGTTCGGACGAAGCAAAGTTCGCACGAAGCTGAGTTCTGGTGAAGCAAAGTTCGGTTCTCGTAGCAAGTTTGGCCTGTGATGGCAAGCTCGGCCGCCCGACTCCGTTTCCCGGGGTGACCCAAATACCGCGAGATACTGAGAAACCCGCCAAGAACGCAATTTTCGGGCACATTTGACCCCGAAACGCAACAAACCTCGAAAACAATCTTCGACCGGAAAAATGTCATGGGCGGGGTTCGAACCCGGACTCACCGGCCTGAAGGCCGGCGCCCGGTCACTCTGCCACCCGCATACCTTCTGCGAGAAAAAAAAAAAGCTTGCCCGGCTCTTTCCAAAAACAATACACTTTTTTCATGAAGAAAAGCCGGGTTGGCTCGAATAGAGGCTATTCACATTGCATGTTCATAGGACCTCCAGTCTCGAAAAATATTTGGCGCAACCGAAGGAAACATGCCGGTTCATCAGCCAGGCCATCGTCAAGGGCGCATGGGGGTATGGTCCCGGGATGGCGGGGGTGCCGCCTTGACAGCCAAAGAGACGGCTCTGGACAAAGTCCTCGACCACACGTTCGGCGGAGTGTATGAGATACCAGACGACAAGGCGGGTGAATGAGCGACGCGAATAGCCACGACCTGGAGACATAAAATGTGAACTTACACTCTGAAAACACAGCACGGACCGCACCCGGCCATAAAGAAACATCAAACGATCCTGATGTTTCTTTGTCCTCGAACATCAATACGATTTACAATCTGCGCAGTACCGCTTGGGTCCGAAGTACTTGCCGCGTGAAGATATCGTGAAGGATATCACGATGGCTAGCTACGAGAAGAACTAGCGGGCGTCCAGCTTCCGCCGTCTTGCCCGTGTGTCTAGGTCAGTGACGTCGCCCCGCGCCCTTTCTAATTACCCTAAACATAAATACATTCTGGACTGCTGTAAGTCCGGGCCGGCAATATTTTAATCCGGAATAAGCATGGAACGCTCCAGCGTTCCAGATTTTTCCCGGTCCGGGTTATTTCCACTCAGCAGCACGGCATCTGCACTTCAGGGCAAGGTGAAACGGAACGTAGTTGCAGCAGTAATTTGAACTTGATACCATGCAGGGTCAAAACTTTGTGTCTTTTTGGAAATGGCCAAAAAAAAATTTCCGGAAAAAAAATGGGGTTTTTGAATAGGGGTGCCCACTCAGGCCCTTTTTTTGTCGGGAACCCGAATTTTCATTATTCGTCTATGTTGGTCAGCCTTTGTACACCCACAAGGGAAAAACATGTCTAGAACCCATCTTTGGTCGTGGATGAGCAAAAATTACCATCTTTAAACCCTCAAACAGTAAGAAAACAGTGTCCGCAAGCTCCCTGAGAGGCTCTGAAACGCAGGGATCCGCCCTCTGATCACTGTTAGCCAAACAACGGTCAGCCTAGCAGCTTCTTTGTGGTCTGTCAGTACCTGAGATGCTCTACAAAACACTCAATTGGGCTAAGAACCTACAAAAGGCACAGGAGAGTCACATACAGTGTTTTAGGGTGATTACCGACGTGCGTCGTCCCCTGCACCGTCCTCGAAAATGCTCGTGAATTGAAAAAAATGCTCGTGATTTGAAAAAAATGCTCGTGATGTGAAGGGGGAGAGGTCCTTTTGTGTGGGGGAGAGGTCCTTTTGTGTGGGGGAGAGAAAGGGACTCGGAACTCGACAACACCGAGCACGACCCCCGGCGCGAGGGAACCACGGGTTGCTGATGAGGGCACTGCCACTGTTGCCCACAAGGCTCAAAAGCAATCAGCAGTGCCAGAAAAAAGGGCTCGGAACGGAACACCAAGCACGAATCCCGGCGTAACAAGAAAACTAGCGCAGACCGACACCACCGTCCCAGCCGGGGTTCACAAGTGACCAGGTTCGTTTTCTTTTCCCTTTTGGATCCCTTCGCCGCAAATGTTTGACGCAAAAGTGAGTGTTTGAAAGTCGTTTCTTCCATTTCACCCTTTATTCCTCGTACTCACTCCCGGACCAGGCAAGGCTTCCCGGTGTTACAGTATTTCGTAGATGTGGCTTTTGTGTTTCTGGAGGTTAGCCATAAATTTTCGACAATGTGCGTGTTTTCTTTTGGGTAAACGAGGGTAACAGATAGTTCTTGTGGGTTTTATTGGGGTAAACATGGGTTTTACTAGGGTAGACGTGGATTTCCCTGGGGTAGACGTGGATTTCCTTGGGGTAGACGTGGATTTCTCCTAGGGTAGACGCGACCTATTCTAAGGCGGATACAGGCGATCTGATGGCGAAACTGCCGCCCATAGGGTACCAGTTGGCTCGGAAGGGTGTTTAGAGTCACAAAAGTGTTATTTCGATGA
The DNA here is from genome assembly GCA_030068145.1 of Diplonema papillatum. Lineage (NCBI taxonomy): Eukaryota > Euglenozoa > Diplonemea > Diplonemida > Diplonemidae > Diplonema > Diplonema papillatum. The sequence goes on from JAPJBO010000699.1 coordinate 88,298, forward strand.
CTAGGGTGCACACTGTTTACGAAAGTATGCTAAATCACCTGTCTTCGTGTTATAATGGAAGTGGTGGCAACCACCTCAAACGTCGTGAAATACCCCTAAAAACGCAGTTTTCTGCCTCACAGTCCCCGACTGGGGGTTGAAAACGTTTTTGAAGCGATTACTAACGGTTCCGAGGGTGAAATCGCTCTCAAAATCACTAAAATGTTGAAAATTGCCGGACAAAAAATCGTACTGTAGCCCATATGGAGTGGGCACCCCTATTTTTGAAATTTAAATTTCAAAATTTTTGAACAAAAACTGCGGTAAGTTTTGAGGAAGTTGAGCAATTATTTTTTTCCCCCAAAATTTTTTTTTGGGGGCCGTCGGCCCTGCGGGAGCGTTTTAAAAAGACACAAGGTTTTGACCCTGCATGATATGCAGCAACAATCTGTGAGACTGCACAAGCCGCTACCTCTTTGCACGCGTTGTGCCTTGCTTCGGTCGCTTCTTGCCCCGCGTACTGTTTGTCACCGGTGCGCTTCACGTCCGCTGTGCAGTTTGACGAGCCCGAGGAATCACCAGATGATTCAGCGCACTTCCTTTTCTCCCTCGCGGGTTGTCCCCGCGGCCGGGATCTCGATTCCCCTATGTTCCTTGCCTTCGCCACCTTTGACGACTGCTGTGGCCTCGGCTTCTTGCGTGCGCTTCCACTTGCACGCGTCGCGTCCGCGCTTTCGCGGGCACGCGCCGTCCGTCCCTAACGCACGTTAACCGTTCGTCGGTGGTCCCGGTCGACCCGCTTGCTCCGACACGCGCCCGATCCGTTGATTGTGGGCCCTGTGGCCGCGGCTTTGGCTCCGGCACCCCCTGTTGGCCGACAGGCAGATGAAAATGGCCTTGACACTGGACTTCCCTTACACAGACCAAACGGCCCTCAGGTCGCTGGGTGCTGTTTCACGAGAACAGGACCCAACTACTTCGTCGCCGGGTCCACTTCCTGGCTCGAACTTCTGCGGAGCTGGGGATGCTGTTGAAGGCCTAGCACAATGCCAATCCAAGGGACCAATCGCGACTCTCCGCGGAGGGTGATCGCGTTGTGGATGCCGCGCCTTTGCGCAGTATCGCGTATTGCGAAATGACGCAAATCTGCTGGAAACATGGGAGGGCAATTTTTGCGTACTACCTGACTGCTGTCCGTCGCATACTGTTGTCTCTGTCTGGCAAATAATTGGGGGGGTCAAATAAAAAAAATCTTTTTGGCATACAGGTGTCTGTCGAATAAGAACAATTATTCGCCCCCCCCCCTTTATATAAAGTACGTGCGCTCGGCTAAGGCCGGCGCGTGGCGAGACTGGAGGCAGCAGCTAAAGTTCGGGAACAGTAAAGCTCGGGCGAAGCTAAGTTCGGGCAATGCTAAGTTCGAGTGATGCTAAGTTCGGGCGTTGCTAAGTTCGGGCGTTGCTAAGTTCTGGCGCTAAGCGCTCAGGACCGAGTCAGGCTGCGCTGGTACTAAAAAAAAGTTCGGGCACGAACCGAAGTTCGGCCAGGGTGGTAAAGTCCGGGTGAAGCCAAGATCGGTGCTCGTGCCCGGGGGGGGACACCCCCTGACCCACCGAGTACGGGAAAAGTTGGGCGCTGGTACCCGGGGGGGACACCCCTCGGACCCACCGAGCACGGGTAAAGTTTGGCGCTCGTACCCGGGTGGGGCGCCCCCCGGACCCCTGGCACGAGGGGCCTGGGGCAGCCTTTTCCCGCCTGTCCCCCCCCCCCCGCCGGCCTCGGGGCGACGAGGTGACCCAAATACCGCGAGATACTGAGAAACTTCGAAACTAACAACGCAAATTTCGGGCACATTAGACCCCGGAACGCAAGAAATCTCGAAAACAACAGTCGGCCGTAAAAGTGCGGTGAGCGGGGTTCGAACCCGGGCCTACTGGCCTGAAGGCCGTCACCCGCTCACTCTGCCACGCCCCTGCCTACTGGCAGTTATCGGTTATCGGTACGGTGGGCAGGCGGGAGAAAAGTTATATCCGCAATATTATCCAGTCCAAAAACAATACAGTTTCATAATTGTTGCAAGAAAAGCCGGGTTGGCTCGAATAGAGGCTATTCACATTGCATGTTCATAGGACCTCCAGTCTCGAAAAATAAATAAATAAAAGTCATGACAGAACCGTCGCATGAAACAGCTCTGTCGCCATGCATTGACGGAACGTAGATTGTGACACCAATGTTACCTTCTACGTTGTTGTACATTTCTTGCACGTAGCTTGACAATCTCATGCAACCTTGAAGCAAGTGTTGAGTGAAATCAGCCCTAGTGAAGGGCACTTGGACAAGAAGGGAACATGAGATTGCACGAAGAGTCTCATTCAAATTGAGTGCAAACCCCAGCTGCTCAAAACAATGTATCGCCTTTATCACATTGAGCAACGAGGGCGTATGAAACATGTACCCTCAAGTTGTTGTTGCCCGCTCAGAAGCAACCACGATCTAAGCTGCATCCTTCCCGACCGACTGAACGGAGTCTCTTTGCCTCTGAAAAGGACGCAAGGCTTGAAGAGGAGGTCAGCCTGCACGTTCCGTATCCATAGACCCCTTTCTCAAAGATGTGCACGGGGTGTACGCAGAAAGTAAAACGGTGCGGTTTGAAGACTTGCAACGCGTTGAGGAATACATGATATCTAAAACTGCACACCATCGCCTCATGCATAGAAGGCAGTGTCAGTAATCCACAGTTCTTCGTGACACACCTGTGCGAAACATCATCAATCAGGTAAGTAGGACGCGGGTCCTAGATGGCAGGGTGACGAAAAGTGACCTGGGTGACATCATCGACTTGATTGCATACCCGATGCCGGAAACCCTGCTCTCCGAGATGTTCCGTGATGTGGATGCAGACCGATGCGGCGCCATTGATTTTACCGACTGCCTTGCGCTGATGTCCCTTCGCATCCAGGGACGCTTTCATGTGGACACACTGCGGCCCATCTACCAAAGCACGGTTGGTGAGGACTCGTCCGGCTCCCTCCCACGCTCCTTCCTCTCAACGGCTCTCACCAGGATCGGCATTGCAGCAAGTGAGGTATTTTTGCAGAGCGTTTCGTAGTTCTTTCTCCCCTGTTTCAGAGTAATGATTATCATTCGTTCAACATCTCCGCCAGTTAGCCTGCCGGTGCGTGTTCTGTGGACCGTGTGTCAGTAGCATTTTGGCCAGTAAAGAGGTCATGTTTCAGGCTTGCTCTAACGAAGTCGGCACACAACGCATGTGTACCTTTGCCTCTCCTAGCAATAAGCTTAATTGTCCTCCCCTCGTAGGACCACCTGACGCAGCTCCTGGCGTTAAACCTGGCCGAAGGAGACGAAGACTCAGCGCCTGTTCATGAGGACACAGTAAAGTCGGGCATCGTCAGCCTCTCTGGCAGCTACAGCAACGACCTCCTGTCTCCGGACCCCGCTATGCGTGTCTCTCACGGGTCCGCTGTCAGCAAGCTGAGCTCCGATGTACAAATTGCGCCTGCAGACTGCGTCAGTTTTCAGCAATTCGCTGCCATTGCTAACAACCTGGCCAGAAGTCCTACATCTTGAGCACATATCTGGTGGCATCTTTCTGTAGTCTGTGTAGCAAACTGCTGAATAGCTCTCGATAACAGCTCTGTGCTGACGATGTTTCATTTCTTCTGCACGGAAGGTCTTGCCGCGTTCTTCACAAGCTCGGATGCTTGTCCAGCAGTGAAGTGCTGGCTATTGCAGGAATTAGCTCGGCATGACTCTCGTTGCTGTATTGCCTTGATGGAGTAGTGGCCAACTAACACGCCCGAAGTTTCCATCCGTGTTAGAAGACAGCTGTCGAGTGTCGTTTCCCAAACCAGTGTGCCTGCTGTAGGCTTGCTAGGTTCTCATTGTCAGAAATGCCTGACATTTCACCCTGTACAAGGCACACTCCAGTGAGGTGTTTCAGGACTACACAGGGGGCCCACCACCACCCCTTGGTGGCAGCATTCAGTTTTTCCAAACAGGGCTTTTCCGAGTAACTGCTCTGAACCCAAACATATGCCTGGTCTAAGACCCCATGCTAACCTGTTCCTACTCCCGCGTCTTCATTTACACATCAAGAATCTTGCCTCCACCCAGAAAAGCAAAGTAGTTTCTTCGCTCTTTCCAAAGCCATTCTTTTTCCAATAGACGCATCGTCACTTAATGCATCTTTGCTGCATCATCGTCGACTCTCTACACCAGCAGTCGGGCAGTCAGCACCAAGGGAAGCTACGCATCAATATCGATATCATGATTCGGCCAGTGAAATGCACCAAATATGCTCAGTGAGAGTGTGATAACGAGTATGTGAGCGACTGCCTTTTCACAAAATGACGTCCGAAGACAGTTTGCCAAGGGTCCCAATTTGGTCAGAAGGGGAACTACTGTTGCCGTTGCTCTCCTCATCCAATTGACCTCGAATTCGCACTTTTAGACGAGTGATTTCCCCGGTCCGTGCACCTACGCCAAGTCCTCTGCTGTAGAGTTTGCGAACGCAATGTGTAGATGCGCTAGATCGGGCCCTATATCTGTGGGCTCAAGGCGCAGGTGCAGATTTGCCGAGTAGTGACCAGATTTGTCTCTGGCCAGGGTGTTTTGTGTCGGTGCATGCCGGGCTCCTCGCGTGGCACATCGCGTGGAATGGCGCAGGAAGAAAAGGAAGCACTGCTCTCAACAAAGTAAGGCTCTGTCAGCTCCCAAAACAAACAGTCTGGCGAAAAGAAGAACACTCCTAATTCACGATGGAGCCCGATAAGAGTCAACCCAAAGAAGGAACTCACAAGGCAGAATCAGAAGATGGAGAAGGAGAAGTAGAAGAGGAGGAAGAAATCTTCGCAGCAGGGGATGAACCCCTCACCACCTTTGACAAGGGAATGGGCGCTTTGGAAGAGATCGTCATGGAAGACGGATTTCAAAGTACACAAGATGCGTTCATGCTGCGACACCGGCACTTGTTCGAAGCCTCAGACGAGAACAAGCTGTGCTACACAGAGGTGTACAACGAGTATGTTCAGTTGATGGACCGCTTGATCACCAAGCAGCTGACATCTCGAAGCATTGATGTGCCTGCCTTCCTGCAGGAAGTCACTGTGAAGTCAAAAGAGGAAGATTTAGACGGTGATTTATGGGACCTGCTGTTCTCGTTGACAGATTTCCGTGCGTTTAAGGAGCTCATGCTTTCATACCAATTGCCAAAATCCGCAAATGCTGGTCTTCCACATGCTGATCATTGCAAAGGCAATGCAGACCTGAGTGTCCAGGGTGCCTCACAACCCTCACCAAAAAAAGAGAAGCCGAACAAAACTTGAAAGCAGTGTATACAGCAAATACCGCATATTGTAGAGGGTTTTGCAGTAGATGAGATGTTTATTACAGAACCCCAATACCAGCCAAAATATTCGCTGACTGTTCACTGACGAAAACGGGGTCCTGTGCACCTTGGTACAAAAAGTAGAGAGAAGCTTTCTGAGTCACTCTGAGCCGCTTCGATCTTTTTGCAGCAGCAAGGGACGTTTCCTGAAGTTGCGGCTCCTGTTGTAGGCTTGTCCTCCTCCTGGAATAGCTCATGAAACCAGTCTGGGCATGCTCTTGCTTGCAGATCCAATGGCTTGAGCCGAATGCCGGCGAAATTCATGCCAAGTCAGAAAACAGGATCCTCGATCCCTGGAATGTTCACTAAATAGGGCTCGTTTGTGTACGCGAACCTTGGTTATGTATCCGCTCTATATCGGATGAAATATTTTGTCACGTGTATTCGTGTCAGTTCCACCAGCTGCCCTCCCATACGTTACTTCCCTCGGCGGCACTGCGTGTCCCACCGCATCGTCAAGATCCGAGGCTGACTATGGTCCGCCTACTGTGCGTGCGAGGCTTCAAGGAGCAAAACACTTCCAAGCATTGGATCTTGCTTCCTCCCTTGAGTAACCGGTCGTCTTCAAACCACTAACCCAATGCTCCCAAGTTTAAGCCTTGCATGTTCTTCGAAGCACTCTTCACCTGCTCTTGCTTACATGGTGCAATTCATCGCTGTTTTGTGTCATTGTGCGAGCAGGGGGTAAATGGGAGTGGCACCCGGCATCTGCTCGAGGAGCCGGACGGTACCACAGGATACCACAAGGAGGGCTGAGATCCGTCATCGCACGAGCCGTCGCTACAACAGATAGGACAGGGGATGGATCCTGCCCGTACTGCGACGAAAGGGTAGCGAGTTAAAAGCGGCGGAAGGAGACTACATTGTACCCGCAACACCTAGAATGGGCAGCAACCTTTTTACCTTGCCAGAGAGTGCCTACCCTGCAGGATGGACGCAAGGGAAGATCAACTGGAAGGCAAGGGTGAAGTTGGTGAAGAGGGTGGACAGCGCACCGAGTGCAGGACCGTGCAGAGAAACACCAACGAGGAAGGTTCCAGAGAACGTGGTGAACACCGCACGCCCCGGAGAAGTATGCTCAACACACCTGAAGCCTCGATGCAAGGATTGCGCAAAGACGCGTCTGCCAGCGGAAACCTGTTGCCGGTTCAGGCAGCACCATCGAGAGGGAGATGACCTATGGCCGCAAAGGTCATACTGTGCAGCTGATAGGCTGGGATGCGGCAATGCGTAACAGACGCAACCCGGGGCAGCATCAGCGGACAGGAAGGCACCATTTTAAACGGGTCCACAACACGCACACACACACTAGGCTATACTCTGCCCGGGGGTCACCCATAATTGAGCTTCAACTCGCACACAGGCGAAAACCGAAAGCGCAAACAAACCCAAGAGGGGCAAGCGAACACAAGAAAAGACATGCACAACCTCTTCGCGGTGCTTGCCGTCGGGCTCGTCCTGCTTGCCGGATCCGCCGACGCGTGGTCCTTTCGCTCATGGGCTGCGCGCCGCCGGCACAAGTCCGTGCACCGATGGCAGAACAAGCGCAAACGGGAAGCTTACAAGTTCTCTCTCCCGGGCGATTCCCCGTGGCCCAAGGCGTGCGACTGGGCCTCTTTGAAAGAGCGCCTGCAGGGGGACGTGTACGTGCGGTGCGAGGAAGGGTACAACCTGACGGAGCTGTACTCGCTCCCGCTGTTCAACTTCCGTGCGGGGACCCCGGAGCCGGCCGCGATTGGCGAGCCGGAGACGGCGGAAGACGTGCAGCAGCTGGTGCGCTTCGCGCGGAAGCACAGGATGCGCGCTGTGGTGTTCGCGACAGGGCACAGCCATGGCCTGCAGAGCACCGGGGACAACACGCTGATGATCCGCATGCGGCGGTTCAAGACCGTCGTGGTCAACGCCGCTGACCTGACAGTGACCATCGGTGGCGGCACCACTGGCCGGGACGCGGCCACAGGCGTGGTGGAGCAGACCAACGGCGACTACACAGTCCTGCACGGCACCGCCGAAAGTGTCGGAATGTGGGGTTGGACCGCTGGCGGCGGTGTCTCGACGTTCTCCGCGCAGTACGGCCTCGGGGCAGATGTCGTTGTCGGCGCGACTGTTGTGACCGGCGACGGAGACATCGTCCACGCGACGATGGACAACGAGCACAAAGACTTGCTTTGGGCTGTCAAGGGTGGCGCCGGGAACTCCTTTGGCGTCGGCATCAGCCTCACGATCAAAATCGTGCCGCGGCCGAAGGTGGTGCACACGTTCCTGGGGCTTTACCCGCAGACGAACGCGACGGCCGACGGCTTCGCCGTGCTCACGGAAAACGAGCCCGACAACGCGGGGGCGTACTACCTGATCGGGTTCGCTCCCAACTTGGTGTCGATCATCGCATTCTGCGCGGACGACGGGTGCTCCGAGTACATGGCGGCCCTGGAAGCGCTGCCCGGGTGCCTAAAGAACGTGCCGGGGGTGCAGGGGCCGCCGCGCTGCTTCCCGTTTCCGATGACGAACTACCCGAACGACTACTTCAACTTCTTCGCGATCTCGAAACGAGACCCGCATGAGTACCTTTTCGGTTGCGCGCAGTACCCTGACTACGCGGAGGGGATGCGGCGAGCGAACGAGTGGATCCTGCAGCCGGAGCCGGTCACGTTCAAGAAGGAGTGCTACATCTCGACCATCGTCGGCGGCGCCGTGCAGAGGAACGACCCGGACGGGACTCTGACGGCGGTCTCCCCGCAGTTCCGGTCGGTGCACGGGTACTTTGAGTGCACAGTGCACTGGGATCCGGATTTGTCATATGCCGACCGCATCACGATGCTTAAATCGGTGTACGAGTTCGAAAAAACCCAGCTGCGCCCGTTGGCCCCCGGCGCTGCCGTCTACTGGAACGACGGCCCGTACGTCGTCGAGCCCGACTGGCAGGTGCGGCTGTGGGGCAGCCAGGAGCGGTACGACCGCCTGCTCGCGATCAAGAAGAAGTACGACCGCCGCAACTTCATGACCTGCCACAACTGCGTCGGCTGGGACCTCGGTCCTGCCGTGGAGCCGCTCATCTGCCGCGACAACTGCAGCTGCTCGAACAACCCCACAGGCGAGTGCTCGGTCTACGACGACAGCTACCCAGCGTGCAAAGCCCGTGACTGAAAAGCGGGTCTTCCCCCCTCCCTTTCAATCACCGAAACGACCCCTCCCCCCTTTCAATCACCGAAGCAAACGTAACACCGCTCCCTCCCCACACACCGCCGCCTCTTGACACCCGTTGCCGCTTCCGCCTCCGGAAGTGCACACGGTGCAGCCAAGAAGGGGGCCGCGCAAAAACCGTTTCCAAGCACGCTCTTTGCATTTCCCCCCTGGGGGGAATAACGCAAAACGCGTGCACCTACCGAAAGTCACTTTTCAAAAAAGATTTCTCCGATTCGGGGTGGTGGCGGTTGTATGCAGCGGTAGTGGTGGTTTATTTGCAAGGCTGGGTAGGTGCAGCGGCGGAGATGGTGCCTGCCGATTGTGCATGGTAGGAAACCAGCTTCAAAAAAATTCCGCACCTGTGGTGCAGGGTTATGGGCATGGTTATTCATTGTACATACAGCGCAGTAATTCCGAACGTGGCACAAGAGGACGTGATACCAGTGGCTTCAAAAAAGTTCCGCGCCTGGATTGTTAACATGTTTATCCTTCCACTTTGTCATGCTCATCCGCCGAGCTGCTGCTGCTGCTGCTGCTGCAACCCCCGCCGGCAACTGCTCTCTTGCCTACGCGACAACTTCCAGCGTGCTCGGCCCGTGACTGAAAAGCGTCGGGTCCCCATCTTTTCCCTGCACTCACCAAACGAAGCAACCTCCTCCCACAGTTTCACTGGGGGAGTTGATGCACAACGTAAGTCAGACAATACGCATAGCAGAAACTCCCCCTCAGTGCCCCCACCTTGCCGTTTTTTGACACCCTTGCTGCTTTTGCTTGCCACGGTGTGTGGAAGTGCGTTCTTGTTCCATGGTCTTTTGCAAGGGTTTGTATCCACCGCGGACTTTAGGGTGGACTATTTTTTTTTGTTCCACAGGGGCAGCAGTCAGTTGTGAGACTGGCAGGTGAGCAGCGTCACCTCCCCTAGCGAGCTCTCGGATCAAGCTGCGTCTGATGCAGCTGTTGTATGGATCGCCTACATACACTCAGCCGCGCGTGCCTTCATTGCAACTGGACAAAAAGGTTCGGGTTTGCATCTGAGCAAAACAATTCGGGTTGGACAAACCGGACCGGAAAGAAACTTTGGCAGCCTCAAAATAAAAAAAATGATACCCGCTGGGAGGCCATCACTCCAGTGCAACACTACAGTGTATTACTACAGTGTATCACTACAGTGTATCACTACAGTGTATCACTACAGTGTATCACTACAGTGTATCACTACAGTGTATCACTACAGTGAATCACTACTGTGTATCACTACATTGCACCACTACAATGTATCACTTCAGTGTATCACTTCAGTGTATCACTATAGTGTATCACTATAGTGTATCACTACAGTGTATCACTACAGTGTACCGTTGTACTGCTACAGTGTGGGACATGCTACTGCCCGACCGCTGGGACTCCTTGTAGTCGAGGTCAAGACTGATGGGTCCTGACAAACACCTGACAACGTTTCAAGCGGTATTAAAACCTGTATAAGAGCCTGGTCTCGCTGCAAGCAAAACAAACAAAAAAAACCGATCGTCGGAAACACAAACCAACAACAAGGAACCAACCCAAGCAACTTCCGCCGATGTGCAGGAGGACCGCACCCGGCGAGAAGACCTATGGTGAGGGTTTGGTGGCAAGTTGTTCAATAATGGCTGGATGCCTCATAAGGGGCAGCAATCAGTTGTGAGACTGACAGGTAAGCGGTGCCACCTCCCCTAGCGAGCTTTCGGATCAACGTCTTAGGCAGCTGTGGAATTCCCTACACAATGAAGGTAAGCGTACAAAGGTTGCTGCTGTGTCAGATTAAGTGGCAAGATCTGGGGCCCTGTGATGGCTGCGTGCACACATGAGAGGCTGTATCCACGTGTAGCCGTGTTCTGCAAAAGGCGGCTTGTAGGCCTGGTCAACCTCCTTATCACTGCAGGGCACACACCTGACCGTGATTGGACTCGGGTTTGCCGGGGCAGGTGCTCATGATAAAAATAAACAGCAGAGCAAGACCTGCCCCCTGCGCCTGCCGTCTCTGGCAGTTTGACAACTAGTTTAGTACTTGGCAGCGTACTTACCAAGCAGGTGAGAAGCCCTAGTGCACACAAACATAAGAAAGCGCCAACCACTCGGTGTAGTCAACCACCTCTGTCATCCCCTTCCCGTTTCTGTCCCCAGGTCCAAATCTCTGAAGACGATAAGAAAAGGGGACCGTCGTCGATCGTGCCCTTCTTGGTTGCCACCACTACGAAGGAGGATGTTGACCGCGCAGCACCGTTTGCACGGATTGACTTTTCTCCCCGCCCATCCGAGGTGTGGTGACATTACACGCCCACGCGGCCGTTTTCTTGCCAAGAAAACACCGTTTTCTTACCAATGAAACGGAAAAGGAAACGGGAAACGTTTCCGTTTACTTGCCATCATAGCCCTAGGAACAGGTGGCGGGTCGCGACTCGCTAGCACACCCAAAAAGGTCTTATTTTCGGGCTATCACCTCTCAAAAAGGAAAAGAAATGAAATGCTAACCGATTGACTCACACATGAATAGGAAAAGAAGAAACCGAGTCTGCAACACTCTCGACAAGCTTAGCCATGCGCATACGTCTGTACATGTGATTGTGGAACGGCTTAAATGCAGTTCGAAAAAAGACGGGGATTGTCGGAATCAAAAACAGAAGGTATTGCCACGAAAACCCCAGGAAAGAAATTTAGCGCGTTCCGGTGCGCTTTTGATGCCGTTCCTCTCCTTTGGCTGCCCGACCGGAATGTTCGGTTGCGCTTCGATGCCCAGGTGGGTGGTGTTTGTGTCGATGCCCAGGTGGATATTCGCTGCTTCCACCTCCTTGTCGCCTTATTATCGGTGAGAAAAAACAAGCAGTCTTTTTTCGCTTGGTCTTATTCTCCCAACATAATATAGGTGAACACCCAAACACAGTTCCAATGTCTCATTGTACTAGGCCGGCGCAAAAACCAAAGGGATGGGAAATAAGACTGAGCTTTGTACTTCCACTCTCTGCCACTTCCGGAAGTACCAGCACCACGTTCTCGCGCTTCGCCTGCTTCGGCGACGGTGCCGGCGCTGCCGATGCGGGCTCCGTCTCCGCCTTCCTCTTCTTCGCTGTCGGTCCGACTCCTCTCGCCACGGCCGACTGCGGGTCTCCGACTTCTGTGGTCACATGCCTCATGCAGGTTTCCCTCACCTGGGTTTCGGTAAAAGCGTAATACGCTGCCAACTACTGATTTCTTAGACCAACAATACTTTTATAACACTAAAATAGACTCTTGTAACGCCTCAGGGCGAGGTCAACTTCGCAAATCGGTCCTGCCGAATAAAGAATATTGCCGGTTCACCCTTGAGACTGCATCACATATGACATAGCCGGTCCACAATCACAGGTACACTGTGGTTAAGCGAAACGAGTAGTCATTATCAACGTCATCATCACAACCAACTCCAAAAGAGTAAACAGAGCAAGGAACCGCTGTACACTGATGCGTTTACGTCCGCCTAGCCTGCCCAGGCGCGTGTTCTACCATCAGAATCATGATGGCCCTCATCTCTGGAAAAATTGAAACACCCAAAACGTATTCTAGTAGCCACAGTGGTCGTGTGTGAAAGCTTTCTTCCAGGGCATTAGCTTCTAGTAAGTTCCGGGAATGGAATCTGAGGATTCAACCAGCGAAAAAAAAGTAAAAATCCCGCTCCCTCCCATCTGTTTCCCCTTCCATTCCATTCGAGGGTTGACAACCCGGGTAAAATCGGGATTCGTTTGTTATTTTCACAACAAAACTCCGCATTTCTTTCCCGGGAGACAAGGTGTTAATCCTGGCGAGGTGGCGATTGTCGCCGCTAGGGGGGGGACCGCTAAGGGGGTGCGACTGAAGCCATTTTAGAGTGAAAGTTCGCTTGAAACTCCGGGGTTTTAAAGTCTCTGGGTGACCTTCGTCGTTAAGGGAAGATATTCTTTGTGCTCTGAGTGTTGTAAGAGTGGTGGTTACACGAGGTAGAGGATCGGTGGGTACCTTGGTTGTTGGTATTGGTGGTTTCGGCCATTGTCCACATACCTTACATACGGTAGGCCCTCCTCAGTATGGTGCCGCAGTAGGTGACTGTCTGTCTTCTTGGTACCGTCTGACCGTCTCTTTTCGTGTATTTGTGGTGCTGCTTATGGTTTGCGCAGGTTGAATATCCGTAACTATATCGTATTGCATACAGGTTGGGTGCTACAATTAACGTTGCAAGGAGTCGCGAATAGAAGTAAAGAATTTTTTTTTTAAAAAAATTCGGGAGGTTAGTGTGTTCGTTGCTCGCCACAGAAAAGGCTCACTGGGCACACTAGGTACCCAGGGAGAGGGAATGTAAGCATAACCTGTATCTGCATCTGCCTAGTTGCATGTCGTCTTGGTCCATCCAAGCAAGCCGTTTCTACAATTGGTCAGGGAAAGGTTCATGTGTGCCTGTCGTCTGGGATGGATGCTTTCGGGCAAGCATTCTTCGGTGCTTCTTTTTGCAGCAGTGGTGCCGTAAACTAACGAACTGTGGCTTCCCCGCGGTCCGTCCGTCGCTGTGACAAAAGGGGCATATTTAGAAGCCTTGATGTGAGCCAACTTTTCTGAAGGGACTAGCCTTTAGAAGCCTTGATGTGAGCCAACTTTTCTGGAGGGACTAGCCTTTAGAAGCCTTGATGTGAGCCAACTTTTCTGGAGGGACTAACCTTTAGAAGCCTTGATGTGAGCCAACTTTTCTGGAGGACTGACCTTTAGAAGCCTTGATGTGAGCCAACTTTTCTGGACGACTGGCTTTACAAGCCTTGAAAAGAGCCAACTTTTCTGGACGGACTAGTCTTTAGAAGCCTTGATGTGAGCCAACTTTTCTGAAGGGACTAGCCTTTAGAAGCCTTGATGTGAGCCAACTTTTCTGGAGGACTGACCTTTAGAAGCCTTGATGTGAGCCAACTTTTCTGGAGGACTGGCTTTACAAGCCTTGAAAAGAGCCAACTTTTCTGGAGGGACTAGCCTTTAGAAGCCTTGATGTGAGCCAACTTTTCTCGAGGGACTAGCCTTTAGAAGCCTTGATGTGAGCCAACTTTTCTCGAGGGACTAGCCTTCAGAAGCCTTGATGTGAGCCAACTTTTCTGGAGGACTGACCTTTAGAAGCCTTGATGTGAGCCAACTTTTCTGGAGGACTGGCCTTTAGAAGCCTTGATGTGAGCCAACTTTTCTGGAGGACTGGCTTTAGAAGCCTTGAAAAGAGCCAACTTTTCTGGAGGGACTAGCCTTTAGAAGCCTTGATGTGAGCCAACTTTTCTGGACGACTGGCTTTACAAGCCGTGAAAAGAGCCAACTTTTCTGGACGGACTAGCCTTTAGAAGCCTTGATGTGAGCCAACTTTTCTGAAGGGACTAGCCTTTAGAAGCCTTGATGTGAGCCAACTTTTCTGGAGGGACTAGCCTTTAGAAGCCTTGATGTGAGCCAACTTTTCTGGAGGACTGACCTTTAGAAGCCTTGATGTGAGCCAACTTTTCTGGAGGACTGGCTTTACAAGCCTTGAAAAGAGCCAACTTTTCTGGAAGGACTAGCCTTTAGAAGCCTTGATGTGAGCCAACTTTTCTGGAGGGACTAGCCTTTAGAAGCCTTGATGTGAGCCAACTTTTCTGGAGGACTGACCTTTAGAAGCCTTGATGTGAGCCAACTTTTCTGGAGGACTGGCCTTTAGAAGCCTTGATGTGAGCCAACTTTTCTGGAAGACTGGCTTTAGAAGCCTTGAAAAGAGCCAACTTTTCTGGAGGGACTAGCCTTTAGAAGCCTTGATGTGAGCCAACTTTTCTGGAGGGACTAGCCTTTAGAAGCCTTGATGTGAGCCAACTTTTCTGGAGGACTGACCTTTAGAAGCCTTGATGTGAGCCAACTTTTCTGGAGGACTGGCCTTTAGAAGCCTTGATGTGAGCCAACTTTTCTGGAAGACTGGCTTTAGAAGCCTTGAAAAGAGCCAACTTTTCTGGAGGGACTAGCCTTTAGAAGCCTTGATGTGAGCCAACTTTTCTGGAGGACTGACCTTTAGAAGCCTTGATGTGAGCCAACTTTTCTGGAGGACTGGCCTTTAGAGGCCTTGATGTGAGCCAACTTTTCTGGAAGACTGGCTTTAGAAGCCTTGAAAAGAGCCAACTTTTCTGGAGGGACTAGCCTTTAGAAGCCTTGATGTGAGCCAACTTTTCTGGACGACTGGCTTTACAAGCCGTGAAAAGAGCCAACTTTTCTGGACGGACTAGCCTTTAGAAGCCTTGATGTGAGCCAACTTTTCTGAAGGGACTAGCCTTTAGAAGCCTTGATGTGAGCCAACTTTTCTGGAGGGACTAGCCTTTAGAAGCCTTGATGTGAGCCAACTTTTCTGGAGGACTGACCTTTAGAAGCCTTGATGTGAGCCAACTTTTCTGGAGGACTGGCTTATCAAGCCTTCAAAAGAGCCAACTTTTCTGGAAGGACTAGCCTTTAGAAGCCTTGATGTGAGCCAACTTTTCTCGAGGGACTAGCCTTTAGAAGCCTTGATGTGAGCCAACTTTTCTGGAGGACTGACCTTTAGAAGCCTTGATGTGAGCCAACTTTTCTGGAAGACTGGCTTTAGAAGCCTTGAAAAGAGCCAACTTTTCTGGAGGGACTAGCCGTTAGAAGCCTTGATGTGAGCCAACTTTTCTGGAGGACTGGCCTTTAGAAGCCTTGATGTGAGCCAACTTTTCTGGAGGGACTAGCCTTTATGTGAGCCAACTTTTCTGGAGGGACTGGCCTGACAAGCCTTGAAGTGAGCCAACTTTTCTGGAGTACTAGCCTTTAGAAGCCTTGCTGTGAGCCAACTTTTCTGGAGGACTGGCCTTTAGAAGCCTTGAAAAGAGCCAACTTTTCTGGAGGGACTAGCCTTTAGAAGCCTTGATGTGAGCCAACTTTTCTGGACGACTGGATTTACAAGCCGTGAAAAGAGCCAACTTTTCTGGAGGGACTAGCCTTTAGAAGCCTTGATGTGAGCCAACTTTTCTGGAGGACTAGCCTTTAGAAGCCTTGCTGTGAGCCAACTTTTCTGGAGGACTGGCCTTTAGAAGCCTTGAAAAGAGCCAACTTTTCTGGAGGGACTAGCCTTTAGAAGCCTTGATGTGAGCCAACTTTTCTGGACGACTGGCTTTACAAGCCGTGAAAAGAGCCAACTTTTCTGGAGGGACTAGCCTTTAGAAGCCTTGATGTGAGCCAACTTTTCTGAAGGGACTAGCCTTTAGAAGCCTTGATGTGAGCCAACTTTTCTGGAGGGACTAGCCTTTAGAAGCCTTGATGTGAGCCAACTTTTCTGGAGGACTGGCTTTACAAGCCTTGAAAAGAGCCAACTTTTCTTGAGGGGCTAGCCTTTAGAAGCCTTGATGTGAGCCAACTTTTCTGGAGGACTGACCTTTAGAAGCCTTGATGTGAGCCAACTTTTCTGGAGGACTGGCTTTACAAGCCTTGATGTGAGCCAACTTTTCTGGAGGGACTAGCCTTCAGAAGCCTTGATGTGAGCCAACTTTTCTGAAGGGACTAGCCTTTAGAAGCCTTGATGTGAGCCAACTTTTCTGGAGGGACTAGCCTTTAGAAGCCTTGATGTGAGCCAACTTTTCTGGAGGGACTAGCCTTTAGAAGCCTTGATGTGAGCCAACTTTTCTGGAGGACTGACCTTTAGAAGCCTTGATGTGAGCCAACTTTTCTGGAGGACTGGCTTTACAAGCCTTGATGTGAGCCAACTTTTCTGGAGGGACTAGCCTTTAGAAGCCTTGATGTGAGCCAACTTTTCTGGAGGACTGGCTTTACAAGCCTTGATGTGAGCCAACTTTTCTGGAGGACTGGCTTTACAAGCCTTGATGTGAGCCAACTTTTCTGGAGGGACTAGCCTTTACAAGCCTTGATGTGAGCCAACTTTTCTGGAGGGACTAGCCTTTACAAGCCTTGATGTGAGCCAACTTTTCTGAAGGGACTAGCCTTCAGAAGCCTTGATGTGAGCCAACTTTTCTGGAGGGACTAGCCTTTAGAAGCCTTGATGTGAGCCAACTTTTCAGGAGGACTGACCTTTAGAAGCCTTGATGTGAGCCAACTGTTCTGGAGGACTGGCTTTACAAGCCTTGATGTGAGCCAACTTTTCTGGAGGGACTAGCCTTTAGAAGCCTTGATGTGAGCCAACTTTTCTGGAGGACTGGCTTTACAAGCCTTGAAAAGAGCCAACTTTTCTTGAGGGACTAGCCTTTAGAAGCCTTGATGTGAGCCAACTTTTCTGGAGGACTGGCTTTACAAGCCTTGAAAAGAGCCAACTTTTCTGGAGGGACTAGCCTTTAGAAGCCTTGATGTGAGCCAACTTTTCTGGAGGACTGGCTTTACAAGCCTTGAAAAGAGCCAACTTTTCTGGAGGGACTAGCCTTTAGAAGCCTTGATGTGAGCCAACTTTTCTGGAGGGACTAGCCTTTAGAAGCCTTGATGTGAGCCAACTTTTCTGGAGGGACTAGCCTTTAGAAGCCTTGATGTGAGCCAACTTTTCTGGAGGACTGACCTTTAGAAGCCTTGATGTGAGCCAACTTTTCTGGAGGACTGGCTTTACAAGCCTTGATGTGAGCCAACTTTTCTGGAGGGACTAGCCTTTAGAAGCCTTGATGTGAGCCAACTTTTCTGGAGGACTGGCTTTACAAGCCTTGAAAAGAGCCAACTTTTCTTGAGGGACTAGCCTTTAGAAGCCTTGATGTGAGCCAACTTTTCTGGAGGACTGGCTTTACAAGCCTTGAAAAGAGCCAACTTTTCTGGAGGGACTAGCCTTTAGAAGCCTTGATGTGAGCCAACTTTTCTGGAGGGACTAGCCTTTAGAAGCCTTGATGTGAGCCAACTTTTCTGGAGGACTGGCTTTACAAGCCTTGAAAAGAGCCAACTTTTCTGGAGGGACTAGCCTTTAGAAGCCTTGATGTGAGCCAACTTTTCTCGAGGGACTAGCCTTCAGAAGCCTTGATGTGAGCCAACTTTTCTCGAGGGACTAGCCTTCAGAAGCCTTGATGTGAGCCAACTTTTCTGGAGGACTGACCTTTAGAAGCCTTGATGTGAGCCAACTTTTCTGGAGGACTGGCCTTTAGAAGCCTTGATGTGAGCCAACTTTTCTGGAAGACTGGCTTTAGAAGCCTTGAAAAGAGCCAACTTTTCTGGAGGGACTAGCCTTTAGAAGCCTTGATGTGAGCCAACTTTTCTGGACGACTGGCTTTACAAGCCGTGAAAAGAGCCAACTTTTCTGGACGGACTAGCCTTTAGAAGCCTTGATGTGAGCCAACTTTTCTGAAGGGACTAGCCTTTAGAAGCCTTGATGTGAGCCAACTTTTCTGGAGGGACTAGCCTTTAGAAGCCTTGATGTGAGCCAACTTTTCTGGAGGACTGACCTTTAGAAGCCTTGATGTGAGCCAACTTTTCTGGAGGACTGGCTTTACAAGCCTTGAAAAGAGCCAACTTTTCTGGAAGGACTAGCCTTTAGAAGCCTTGATGTGAGCCAACTTTTCTCGAGGGACTAGCCTTTAGAAGCCTTGATGTGAGCCAACTTTTCTGGAGGACTGACCTTTAGAAGCCTTGATGTGAGCCAACTTTTCTGGAGGACTGGCCTTTAGAAGCCTTGATGTGAGCCAACTTTTCTGGAAGACTGGCTTTAGAAGCCTTGAAAAGAGCCAACTTTTCTGGAGGGACTAGCCTTTAGAAGCCTTGATGTGAGCCAACTTTTCTGGAGGGACTAGCCTTTAGAAGCCTTGATGTGAGCCAACTTTTCTGGAGGACTGACCTTTAGAAGCCTTGATGTGAGCCAACTTTTCTGGAGGACTGGCCTTTAGAAGCCTTGATGTGAGCCAACTTTTCTGGAAGACTGGCTTTAGAAGCCTTGAAAAGAGCCAACTTTTCTGGAGGGACTAGCCTTTAGAAGCCTTGATGTGAGCCAACTTTTCTGGAGGACTGACCTTTAGAAGCCTTGATGTGAGCCAACTTTTCTGGAGGACTGGCCTTTAGAAGCCTTGATGTGAGCCAACTTTTCTGGAAGACTGGCTTTAGAAGCCTTGAAAAGAGCCAACTTTTCTGGAGGGACTAGCCTTTAGAAGCCTTGATGTGAGCCAACTTTTCTGGACGACTGGCTTTACAAGCCTTGAAAAGAGCCAACTTTTCTGGACGGACTAGCCTTTAGAAGCCTTGATGTGAGCCAACTTTTCTGAAGGGACTAGCCTTTAGAAGCCTTGATGTGAGCCAACTTTTCTGGAGGGACTAGCCTTTAGAAGCCTTGATGTGAGCCAACTTTTCTGGAGGACTGACCTTTAGAAGCCTTGATGTGAGCCAACTTTTCTGGAGGACTGGCTTATCAAGCCTTCAAAAGAGCCAACTTTTCTGGAAGGACTAGCCTTTAGAAGCCTTGATGTGAGCCAACTTTTCTGGAGGGACTAGCCTTTAGAAGCCTTGATGTGAGCCAACTTTTCTGGAGGACTGACCTTTAGAAGCCTTGATGTGAGCCAACTTTTCTGGAAGACTGGCTTAGAAGCCTTGAAAAGAGCCAACTTTTCTGGAGGGACTAGCCTTTAGAAGCCTTGATGTGAGCCAACTTTTCTGGAGGACTGGCCTTTAGAAGCCTTGATGTGAGCCAACTTTTCTGGAGGGACTAGCCTTTATGTGAGCCAACTTTTCTGGAGGGACTGGCCTGACAAGCCTTGAAGTGAGCCAACTTTTCTGGAGTACTAGCCTTTAGAAGCCTTGCTGTGAGCCAACTTTTCTGGAGGACTGGCCTTTAAAGCCTTGAAAAGAGCCAACTTTTCTGGAGGGACTAGCCTTTAGAAGCCTTGATGTGAGCCAACTTTTCTGGACGACTGGATTTACAAGCCGTGAAAAGAGCCAACTTTTCTGGAGGGACTAGCCTTTAGAAGCCTTGATGTGAGCCAACTTTTCTGGAGGACTAGCCTTTAGAAGCCTTGCTGTGAGCCAACTTTTCTGGAGGACTGGCCTTTAGAAGCCTTGAAAAGAGCCAACTTTTCTGGAGGGACTAGCCTTTAGAAGCCTTGATGTGAGCCAACTTTTCTGGACGACTGGATTTACAAGCCGTGAAAAGAGCCAACTTTTCTGGAGGGACTAGCCTTTAGAAGCCTTGATGTGAGCCAACTTTTCTGAAGGGACTAGCCTTTAGAAGCCTTGATGTGAGCCAACTTTTCTGGAGGGACTAGCCTTTAGAAGCCTTGATGTGAGCCAACTTTTCTGGAGGACTGGCTTTACAAGCCTTGAAAAGAGCCAACTTTTCTTGAGGGGCTAGCCTTTAGAAGCCTTGATGTGAGCCAACTTTTCTGGAGGACTGACCTTTAGAAGCCTTGATGTGAGCCAACTTTTCTGGAGGACTGGCTTTACAAGCCTTGATGTGAGCCAACTTTTCTGGAGGGACTAGCCTTTAGAAGCCTTGATGTGAGCCAACTTTTCTGGAGGGACTAGCCTTTAGAAGCCTTGATGTGAGCCAACTTTTCTGGAGGGACTAGCCTTTAGAAGCCTTGATGTGAGCCAACTTTTCTGGAGGGACTAGCCTTTAGAAGCCTTGATGTGAGCCAACTTTTCTGGAGGACTGACCTTTAGAAGCCTTGATGTGAGCCAACTTTTCTGGAGGACTGGCTTTACAAGCCTTGATGTGAGCCAACTTTTCTGGAGGGACTAGCCTTTAGAAGCCTTGATGTGAGCCAACTTTTCTGGAGGACTGGCTTTACAAGCCTTGATGTGAGCCAACTTTTCTGGAGGACTGGCTTTACAAGCCTTGATGTGAGCCAACTTTTCTGGAGGGACTAGCCTTTACAAGCCTTGATGTGAGCCAACTTTTCTGGAGGGACTAGCCTTTACAAGCCTTGATGTGAGCCAACTTTTCTGAAGGGACTAGCCTTCAGAAGCCTTGATGTGAGCCAACTTTTCTGGAGGGACTAGCCTTTAGAAGCCTTGATGTGAGCCAACTTTTCAGGAGGACTGACCTTTAGAAGCCTTGATGTGAGCCAACTGTTCTGGAGGACTGGCTTTACAAGCCTTGATGTGAGCCAACTTTTCTGGAGGGACTAGCCTTTAGAAGCCTTGATGTGAGCCAACTTTTCTGGAGGACTGGCTTTACAAGCCTTGAAAAGAGCCAACTTTTCTTGAGGGACTAGCCTTTAGAAGCCTTGATGTGAGCCAACTTTTCTGGAGGACTGGCTTTACAAGCCTTGAAAAGAGCCAACTTTTCTGGAGGGACTAGCCTTTAGAAGCCTTGATGTGAGCCAACTTTTCTGGAAGACTGGCTTTACAAGCCTTGAAAAGAGCCAACTTTTCTGGAGGGACTAGCCTTTAGAAGCCTTGATGTGAGCCAACTTTTCTGGAGGGACTAGCCTTTAGAAGCCTTGATGTGAGCCAACTTTTCTGGAGGGACTAGCCTTTAGAAGCCTTGATGTGAGCCAACTTTTCAGGAGGACTGACCTTTAGAAGCCTTGATGTGAGCCAACTGTTCTGGAGGACTGGCTTTACAAGCCTTGATGTGAGCCAACTTTTCTGGAGGGACTAGCCTTTAGAAGCCTTGATGTGAGCCAACTTTTCTGGAGGACTGGCTTTACAAGCCTTGAAAAGAGCCAACTTTTCTTGAGGGACTAGCCTTTAGAAGCCTTGATGTGAGCCAACTTTTCTGGAGGACTGGCTTTACAAGCCTTGAAAAGAGCCAACTTTTCTGGAGGGACTAGCCTTTAGAAGCCTTGATGTGAGCCAACTTTTCTGGAGGGACTAGCCTTTAGAAGCCTTGATGTGAGCCAACTTTTCTGGAGGACTGGCTTTACAAGCCTTGAAAAGAGCCAACTTTTCTGGAGGGACTAGCCTTTAGAAGCCTTGATGTGAGCCAACTTTTCTCGAGGGACTAGCCTTCAGAAGCCTTGATGTGAGCCAACTTTTCTCGAGGGACTAGCCTTCAGAAGCCTTGATGTGAGCCAACTTTTCTGGAGGACTGACCTTTAGAAGCCTTGATGTGAGCCAACTTTTCTGGAGGACTGGCCTTTAGAAGCCTTGACGTGAGCCAACTTTTCTGGACGACTGGCTTTAGAAGCCTTGAAAAGAGCCAACTTTTCTGGAGGGACTAGCCTTTAGAAGCCTTGATGTGAGCCAACTTTTCTGGACGACTGGCTTTACAAGCCGTGAAAAGAGCCAACTTTTCTGGACGGACTAGCCTTTAGAAGCCTTGATGTGAGCCAACTTTTCTGAAGGGACTAGCCTTTAGAAGCCTTGATGTGAGCCAACTTTTCTGGAGGGACTAGCCTTTAGAAGCCTTGATGTGAGCCAACTTTTCTGGAGGACTGACCTTTAGAAGCCTTGATGTGAGCCAACTTTTCTGGAGGACTGGCTTTACAAGCCTTGAAAAGAGCCAACTTTTCTGGAAGGACTAGCCTTTAGAAGCCTTGATGTGAGCCAACTTTTCTCGAGGGACTAGCCTTTAGAAGCCTTGATGTGAGCCAACTTTTCTGGAGGACTGACCTTTAGAAGCCTTGATGTGAGCCAACTTTTCTGGAGGACTGGCCTTTAGAAGCCTTGATGTGAGCCAACTTTTCTGGAAGACTGGCTTTAGAAGCCTTGAAAAGAGCCAACTTTTCTGGAGGGACTAGCCTTTAGAAGCCTTGATGTGAGCCAACTTTTCTGGAGGGACTAGCCTTTAGAAGCCTTGATGTGAGCCAACTTTTCTGGAGGACTGACCTTTAGAAGCCTTGATGTGAGCCAACTTTTCTGGAGGACTGGCCTTTAGAAGCCTTGATGTGAGCCAACTTTTCTGGAAGACTGGCTTTAGAAGCCTTGAAAAGAGCCAACTTTTCTGGAGGGACTAGCCTTTAGAAGCCTTGATGTGAGCCAACTTTTCTGGAGGACTGACCTTTAGAAGCCTTGATGTGAGCCAACTTTTCTGGAGGACTGGCCTTTAGAAGCCTTGATGTGAGCCAACTTTTCTGGAAGACTGGCTTTAGAAGCCTTGAAAAGAGCCAACTTTTCTGGAGGGACTAGCCTTTAGAAGCCTTGATGTGAGCCAACTTTTCTGGACGACTGGCTTTACAAGCCGTGAAAAGAGCCAACTTTTCTGGACGGACTAGCCTTTAGAAGCCTTGATGTGAGCCAACTTTTCTGAAGGGACTAGCCTTTAGAAGCCTTGATGTGAGCCAACTTTTCTGGAGGACTGACCTTTAGAAGCCTTGATGTGAGCCAACTTTTCTGGAGGACTGGCTTTAGAAGCCTTGAAAAGAGCCAACTTTTCTGGAGGGACTAGCCTTTAGAAGCCTTGATGTGAGCCAACTTTTCTGGAGGACTGGCCTTTAGAAGCCTTGATGTGAGCCAACTTTTCTGGAGGGACTAGCCTTTATGTGAGCCAACTTTTCTGGAGGGACTGGCCTGACAAGCCTTGAAGTGAGCCAACTTTTCTGGAGGACTGACCTTTAGAAGCCTTGATGTGAGCCAACTTTTCTGGAGGACTGACCTTTAGAAGCCTTGATGTGAGCCAACTGTTCTGGAGGACTGGCTTTACAAGCCTTGATGTGAGCCAACTTTTCTGGAGGGACTAGCCTTTAGAAGCCTTGATGTGAGCCAACTTTTCTGGAGGACTGGCTTTACAAGCCTTGATGTGAGCCAACTTTTCTGGAGGACTGGCTTTACAAGCCTTGATGTGAGCCAACTTTTCTGGAGGGACTAGCCTTTACAAGCCTTGATGTGAGCCAACTTTTCTGGAGGGACTAGCCTTTACAAGCCTTGATGTGAGCCAACTTTTCTGGAGGGACTAGCCTTCAGAAGCCTTGATGTGAGCCAACTTTTCTGGAGGGACTAGCCTTTAGAAGCCTTGATGTGAGCCAACTTTTCAGGAGGACTGACCTTTAGAAGCCTTGATGTGAGCCAACTGTTCTGGAGGACTGGCTTTACAAGCCTTGATGTGAGCCAACTTTTCTGGAGGGACTAGCCTTTAGAAGCCTTGATGTGAGCCAACTTTTCTGGAGGACTGGCTTTACAAGCCTTGAAAAGAGCCAACTTTTCTTGAGGGACTAGCCTTTAGAAGCCTTGATGTGAGCCAACTTTTCTGGAGGACTGGCTTTACAAGCCTTGAAAAGAGCCAACTTTTCTGGAGGGACTAGCCTTTAGAAGCCTTGATGTGAGCCAACTTTTCTGGAGGACTGGCTTTACAAGCCTTGAAAAGAGCCAACTTTTCTGGAGGGACTAGCCTTTAGAAGCCTTGATGTGAGCCAACTTTTCTGGACGACTGGATTTACAAGCCGTGAAAAGAGCCAACTTTTCTGGAGGGACTAGCCTTTAGCAGCCTTGATGTGAGCCAACTTTTCTGGAGGACTAGCCTTTAGAAGCCTTGCTGTGAGCCAACTTTTCTGGAGGACTGGCCTTTAGAAGCCTTGAAAAGAGCCAACTTTTCTGGAGGGACTAGCCTTTAGAAGCCTTGATGTGAGCCAACTTTTCTGGACGACTGGATTTACAAGCCGTGAAAAGAGCCAACTTTTCTGGAGGGACTAGCCTTTAGAAGCCTTGATGTGAGCCAACTTTTCTGAAGGGACTAGCCTTTAGAAGCCTTGATGTGAGCCAACTTTTCTGGAGGGACTAGCCTTTAGAAGCCTTGATGTGAGCCAACTTTTCTGGAGGACTGGCTTTACAAGCCTTGAAAAGAGCCAACTTTTCTTGAGGGCTAGCCTTTAGAAGCCTTGATGTGAGCCAACTTTTCTGGAGGACTGACCTTTAGAAGCCTTGATGTGAGCCAACTTTTCTGGAGGACTGGCTTTACAAGCCTTGATGTGAGCCAACTTTTCTGGAGGGACTAGCCTTTAGAAGCCTTGATGTGAGCCAACTTTTCTGGAGGGACTAGCCTTTAGAAGCCTTGATGTGAGCCAACTTTTCTGGAGGGACTAGCCTTTAGAAGCCTTGATGTGAGCCAACTTTTCTGGAGGGACTAGCCTTTAGAAGCCTTGATGTGAGCCAACTTTTCTGGAGGACTGGCTTTACAAGCCTTGATGTGAGCCAACTTTTCTGGAGGGACTAGCCTTTAGAAGCCTTGATGTGAGCCAACTTTTCTGAAGGGACTAGCCTTTAGAAGCCTTGATGTGAGCCAACTTTTCTGGAGGGACTAGCCTTTAGAAGCCTTGATGTGAGCCAACTTTTCTGGAGGGACTAGCCTTTAGAAGCCTTGATGTGAGCCAACTTTTCTGGAGGACTGACCTTTAGAAGCCTTGATGTGAGCCAACTTTTCTGGAGGACTGGCTTTACAAGCCTTGATGTGAGCCAACTTTTCTGGAGGGACTAGCCTTTAGAAGCCTTGATGTGAGCCAACTTTTCTGGAGGACTGGCTTTACAAGCCTTGATGTGAGCCAACTTTTCTGGAGGACTGGCTTTACAAGCCTTGATGTGAGCCAACTTTTCTGGAGGGACTAGCCTTTAGAAGCCTTGATGTGAGCCAACTTTTCTGGAGGGACTAGCCTTTACAAGCCTTGATGTGAGCCAACTTTTCTGGAGGGACTAGCCTTTAGAAGCCTTGATGTGAGCCAACTTTTCTGGAGGACTGGCTTTACAAGCCTTGAAAAGAGCCAACTTTTCTTGAGGGACTAGCCTTTAGAAGCCTTGATGTGAGCCAACTTTTCTGGAGGACTGGCTTTACAAGCCTTGAAAAGAGCCAACTTTTCTGGAGGGACTAGCCTTTAGAAGCCTTGATGTGAGCCAACTTTTCTGGAAGACTGGCTTTACAAGCCTTGAAAAGAGCCAACTTTTCTGGAGGGACTAGCCTTTAGAAGCCTTGATGTGAGCCAACTTTTCTGGAGGGACTAGCCTTTAGAAGCCTTGATGTGAGCCAACTTTTCAGGAGGACTGACCTTTAGAAGCCTTGATGTGAGCCAACTTTTCTGGAGGACTGGCTTTACAAGCCTTGATGTGAGCCAACTTTTCTGGAGGGACTAGCCTTTAGAAGCCTTGATGTGAGCCAACTTTTCTGGAGGACTGGCTTTACAAGCCTTGATGTGAGCCAACTTTTCTGGAGGGACTAGCCTTTAGAAGCCTTGATGTGAGCCAACTTTTCTGGAGGGACTAGCCTTTAGAAGCCTTGATGTGAGCCAACTTTTCAGGAGGACTGACCTTTAGAAGCCTTGATGTGAGCCAACTGTTCTGGAGGACTGGCTTTACAAGCCTTGATGTGAGCCAACTTTTCTGGAGGGACTAGCCTTTAGAAGCCTTGATGTGAGCCAACTTTTCTGGAGGGACTAGCCTTTAGAAGCCTTGATGTGAGCCAACTTTTCTGGAGGACTGACCTTTAGAAGCCTTGATGTGAGCCAACTTTTCTGGAAGACTGGCTTTAGAAGCCTTGAAAAGAGCCAACTTTTCTGGAGGGACTAGCCTTTAGAAGCCTTGATGTGAGCCAACTTTTCTGGAGGACTGACCTTTAGAAGCCTTGATGTGAGCCAACTTTTCTGGAGGACTGGCCTTTAGAGGCCTTGATGTGAGCCAACTTTTCTGGAAGACTGGCTTTAGAAGCCTTGAAAAGAGCCAACTTTTCTGGAGGGACTAGCCTTTAGAAGCCTTGATGTGAGCCAACTTTTCTGGACGACTGGCTTTACAAGCCGTGAAAAGAGCCAACTTTTCTGGACGGACTAGCCTTTAGAAGCCTTGATGTGAGCGGGAGAAAAAAAGAGGGCTTCAATTCCCTCTCTTTTTTTTTTATTTTTTGGTTGTCCCTCCTCTTCCTCCTCCTCCTCGCTCCCCTATTTTTCCGTTTCTTTTTATGCACGGAACGCCCTTCCTCTTATTTATATATCTCTCTTTTCCAGCCAAGGTATGCCGTGTTTTTCAGAATGTTTACCATTTCCCCCCCCACCACCTTCAAAACGCGAATACACAAACAGGCCAATACGCAAGGGAAAAAAAAAAAAAGAACACAAAAATGCAAGGTCATGTGGGCGGCTCGCCACCACAGGACGAAAAGGGCAGGTGGTACGCCACCAAAACCAAAACAGCCCCCAGTAAAATAGAGTAAGGCGGACATGCTTGTGTATTCGTGGTGGAATTTTCCTCTTTTCCCGTTTGGTTTCCGCGCCCATGAAAATGGAACCCCCATGAGCGCGTTACGGGGTCCCAAGTGCCGGGTGGAGCGGCGTAACAAAAAAAAAATGTGAGCCAACTTTTCTGGAGGGACTAGCCTTTAGAAGCCTTGATGTGAGCCAACTTTTCTGGAGGACTGATCTTTAGAAGCCTTGATGTGAGCCAACTTTTCTGGAGGACTGGCTTATCAAGCCTTCAAAAGAGCCAACTTTTCTGGAAGGACTAGCCTTTAGAAGCCTTGATGTGAGCCAACTTTTCTCGAGGGACTAGCCTTTAGAAGCCTTGATGTGAGCCAACTTTTCTGGAGGACTGACCTTTAGAAGCCTTGATGTGAGCCAACTTTTCTGGAAGACTGGCTTAGAAGCCTTGAAAAGAGCCAACTTTTCTGGAGGGACTAGCCGTTAGAAGCCTTGATGTGAGCCAACTTTTCTGGAGGACTGGCCTTTAGAAGCCTTGATGTGAGCCAACTTTTCTGGAGGGACTAGCCTTTATGTGAGCCAACTTTTCTGGAGGGACTGGCCTGACAAGCCTTGAAGTGAGCCAACTTTTCTGGAGTACTAGCCTTTAGAAGCCTTGCTGTGAGCCAACTTTTCTGGAGGACTGGCCTTTAGAAGCCTTGAAAAGAGCCAACTTTTCTGGAGGGACTAGCCTTTAGAAGCCTTGATGTGAGCCAACTTTTCTGGACGACTGGATTTACAAGCCGTGAAAAGAGCCAACTTTTCTGGAGGACTGGCCTTTAGAAGAATTGAAAAGAGCCAACTTTTCTGGAGGGACTAGCCTTTAGAAGCCTTGATGTGAGCCAACTTTTCTGGACGACTGGCTTTACAAGCCTTGAAAAGAGCCAACTTTTCTGGAGGGACTAGCCTTTAGAAGCCTTGATGTGAGCCAACTTTTCTGGAGGGACTAGCCTTTAGAAGCCTTGATGTGAGCCAACTTTTCTGGAGGGACTAGCCTTTAGAAGCCTTGATGTGAGCCAACTTTTCTGGAGGACTGACCTTTAGAAGCCTTGATGTGAGCCAACTTTTCTGGAGGACTGGCTTTACAAGCCTTGATGTGAGCCAACTTTTCTGGAGGGACTAGCCTTCAGAAGCCTTGATGTGAGCCAACTTTTCTGAAGGGACTAGCCTTTAGAAGCCTTGATGTGAGCCAACTTTTCTGGAGGGACTAGCCTTTAGAAGCCTTGATGTGAGCCAACTTTTCTGTGAAGTTCCGAGTCAGCGAAAAGGTTCTGACAGAGCTATGGGTACATATTTTTGTTGATATTTTGACCGATGCATCCAACGAAACCGTCACAGGAATTCGAAGCTCCTACGAACGACGTTCTTTCAAGGGTCGCAACTTGGGGAGAACGTGCCCCCCCATTTCGACATGCAACAGTTGCCTATCACGTTTTCGGTGTTCCTTCAGCAAAGTGGGGGACAAATCTGACTTGCCACCTCCTCGCGGTGTCCCCTGGAAACGTGTTTTTCGAAACGCGGCCAAGGCAAGCAGTACCTTTGCTGTGGGTGAAAGCCCCTTACTTCGTATCTGGCGTCCAAGCTGCGCACCTACCCTTCCCGGGCGTAAAAGATCCTGCCCCAAGCTGCCCAGCAGGAACGGGGGGGGCGGTGCAAAGAGGCACCTTCCAGGTGAGCCTTGCCAAGTTTGACTCCCTTGTGGCCCTCTCATCGTGAAGGCGGGGTAAAATCGGGATGGTTACCAATGTGCCCCCGTTTTTTGAATTAGTTGGCCCAGTCTGAGTGACAGGTGGCGGCTTGTGGCTGAGCCGCGGCCTTTCCAGGCCCTTAGCCGACTCTCCTTTCGTTTTTCTGAGTCCCCAGTGCGTGGGGCAGGCGCCGGTTGCAGTGTGCAACTGGTGCGGGTTCAAACCGCGCCTGTCTGTGTTCGTGGTTGTGCCGTTTTTCGTTGTGAAGAAGTGAACCCGGAGAACCCACCAGGTCAGGCACCAGGTTTCTTGTCTGGCAAACTGTACGGCCTGGTGCTTAAAAAAAAATCAAGGCTGTCTGTGCGGTTGGCTGTGACAAGTCCACTCCTGCTTTCACAAAATTTGCAGCAGGAGGGACTGAGTCACACAATCGAAAAGACACCGGAGAATACCCGAGTGTCGGCCCACAAACGAAGTATTCCCGTACGATTCTTCCAAAAAAAAAAAAAAAAAAGTGCT
This sequence comes from Diplonema papillatum, assembly GCA_030068145.1. Classification (NCBI taxonomy): domain Eukaryota; phylum Euglenozoa; class Diplonemea; order Diplonemida; family Diplonemidae; genus Diplonema; species Diplonema papillatum. Next base: position 117,106 of record JAPJBO010000699.1, read on the forward strand.
CCTGAGAGGTCGTGAAGTCCAAGAAGCTGGCCATCAAAGGCACGGAATTCTCAATGGGGTGGTCTTGGGGTTGGGGGACAAAATCTGACTTGCCACCTCCTCGCGGTGTCCCCTCGAAACGTGTTTTTCAAAACGCAGCCAAGGCAAGCAGTTCCTTTGCTGTGGCTGAAAGCCCCTGACTTCGTATCTGGCCGAGCTGTGCACCTACTCTTCCCAGGCGTAAAAAAGGTCAGCAAGAAAGCAGCAGCAGCAAGGCAGCAGCAGCAAGGCAGGCAGCAGTAGAAGCAAGGCAGCAGCAGCAAGGCAACAGCAGCAAGGCAGCAGCAGCAAGGCAGCCACGGCAAGGCAGCCACGGCAAGGCAGCCGCGGCAAGGCAGCAACGGCAATGCAGCAGCAGAAGCAAGACAGCAGCGGCAAGAGCAGCAGCAAGGGCAAGACAGCAGCGGCAAGGCAGGAGCGGCAGCAGGAAGCAGCAGCAAGGCAGCAGCAGCAAGGCAGCAGCGGCAAGGCAGCAGCAGCAAGCAGCCAGAGCAAGAGAGCAGCGGTTAATCAGCAGGAGGAAGAGCACCAACAGAAGGCAGCAGACAGGATAGGAGCTTTGAATTCAAATAAACATAAACAGAAAATCAAAAACACAGACGAAGTTTTGTTTGAAAGCGCTTAAGAGGAAATCGGAGCTTGCAATGAAAGCAGTCTTTGCAAGCGAAGGTCCTTGACTGCAGTGTTTGGTTTTGCGAGAATTCCACAGCTTCGGAGAAGGCAGCAGAGCAGCAGGAGCAAGAGTAGCAGCAGAAGAAGCAAGAGGAGGAGCAAGGCAAGCAGCAAGGCAGACAGCAACTTTCGTTTCAAAGAAACCTAAACAGGAAATTAAACACAGACGAAGTTTGCGAATCGGGGCTTCGATGAAAAATGCAAGCCTTTCCATTTCGAAGGGGGAGGGTCGTTTACTGCAGTGTTTGGTTTTGAGAGAGTTTCACAGCTTCGATGAAAGGCAACAAGAGAAGCAGGAGCAAGAGCAGCTCCAGCACCAAACACAGGAAAACAGGAACAGCTAGATGAGCAGCAGCAAGGCAGCAAAAACCCCATCGAAGTCAAGAGAAAGGTTGCTTTAAGCCTTTTGTCCACACTTTTCTTCTTATTTTAAAGAAATGAATGTAAAGAAATGAAAAGATGTCCCAGTGCTGGCATGGCAGGCCCCTTTTGGCCCAAAGAACAGGTAGCCACCGTTGTCAGCACATGGGGTTTCCACTCATTCGCATTTTTTTTTGTAGCAGCAGAAACATCAGCAAGACTGAAGCACCAGCAGGGGAGAAGGAGCAGAGCAGCAGCAGCAGCAGCAGCAGCAGAAGCAGCAGCAGCAGAAGTAGCAGCAGAAGCAGCACAGCATCAGCAGAACCAAACCAGGAACCCAAAACATTGGGAGGAAGGATGGGGGAGGGGAAAATGGCTATTGGTTGTCTCTTGTGTGTGTGCTTTGTCCTATCTTTGAAGGGTTGAAAGGAAGCTGCACTTTGCAACGCGGGAGTACCTGTCGAGCCAGTCAGCAAGATCAACCCGTGTCACTATGCCAGCATTTTGGATCAGATGCGAGCGCCTCCATAGGCTTTGTTGAGTGTCCTTGACGTTCATGCTTTGAGCAACTCCTGCAGGCAGTTCCTCGCAACTGGCCGAAAAAACTTTGTCTCACGAATTGTATGTGGCTAACCGCAGTGGAAACAAAAGGAGGAAGCAAACCTTTCGAGGTCTGCGTGTTCATAGTTCTGATGATCCCTAATCGGTGGAAGTTTTGGGCAGATTAGAGACAGACAAAGCACACACATAGCAACAATCTTTGGCACGGGGACTGTGATACTTGGGTATATTTTTCGAATTTTCAAGTTTTGGAAAAAATATTATGAGCACCAGGCAGCACCAGCAGCAGGCAGCACCACGGCAGGCAGCAGCAACGGCAGGCAGCACACGCAGGCACCAGCAGGAAGCACATAGCAGACAGCGCAGTACCAGAGACCCCACCCAGGCCAGCACCCAGCAAGTCAGCACCAGCAAGTCACAGCAAGTCAGCACCAGCAAGTCAGCACCAGCAAGTCAGCACCAGCAAGTCAGCACCAGCAAGCCAGCAACAAAAAGCCTTGAGTGAGAGACAAGCCCCTAGACACACAGGACTCCCACCACTCATCCTTTTGCTTCCCATTCTGCGCGTTCTTTGGGGGTCCTGTGTTGCCAAGCCTGATTGGAAGAGATAGAGGGGGGCACACCTCCAGCAAACCCGGGCAAACCTGACCTGTGGAATTGGATGCTGCCAAAAAATGGCTGGTTTGCGGGTCTGGTTCATAGGAAAACCAATAGAAACTGGATTCTGAATTTTGAGTTTTTCAGAATTTTTTTTTGACAAAGGTGAAATTTTTGCTTGGAATTTTTCATTGTGACGAACAGACAGGACAGACGGACAAGCCACATAATTATATAGTAACCTGACCTGTGGAATTGGATGCTGCCAAAAAATGGCTGGTTTGCGGGTCTGGTTCATAGGAAAACCAATAGAAACTGGATTCTGAATTTTGAGTTTTTCAGAATTTTTTTTTGACAAAGGTGAAATTTTTGCTTGGAATTTTTCATTGTGACGAACAGACAGACAGACGGACAAGCCACATAATTATATAGTAACCCGCAAACCCGCACTCGGTGGCCCTGCGGGCCCCCTCGTGCATTTGATGGATTCTTAGTGCTTCGATGTGGGCCTTCTTGTCCAGGTTCGGCCTCTTGTGTGAAGAGGCCGACTCGAAAGAAAACAGGATTCAGCACACACAACGCAAACAGGAACTAGAAGAAGAAAAGAAATTCACAAGATGGTTCGGGTCGGAGTTGTGCTTGAAAAATCTGGTGTTCGAGAGTTCGTGTGGAAGCAGTCAAGGTATGTGAAGTTACGAGTCAGCGAAAAGGTTCTGTCAGAGCTATGGGTGCATATTTTGTTGATATTTTGACCGATGCATCCAACGAAACCGTCACAGGAATTCGAAGCTCCTACGAACGACGTTCTTTCGGTCGCAACTTCGGGAGAACGTGCCCTCCCCATTTCGACATGCAACAGTTGCCTATCACGTTTTCGGTGTTCCTTCAGCAAAGTGGTCCTGAGAGGTCGTGAAGTCCAAGAAGCTGGCCATCAAAGGCCCCTGGGTGGTCTTGGGGTTGGGGGACAAAATCTGACTTGCCACCTCCTCGCGGTGTCCCCTGGAAACGTGTTTTTCGAAACGCGGCCAAGGCAAGCAGTTCCTTTGCTGTGGGTGAAAGCCCCTAACTTCGTATCTGGCCTCCGAGCTGCGCACCTACCCTTCCCAGGCGTAAAAAAGGTCGGCAAGAAAGCAGCAGCAGCAGCAAGGCAGCAGCAGAAGCAAGACAGCTGCGGGAAGACACGAGCAGCAAGGCAGCTGCGGCAAGGCAAGAGCGGCAAGGCAGCAGCAGCACGACAGCCGCGGCAAGGCAGCAGCAGCGGCAAGCAGCAGCAAGGCAGCAGCGGCACAGCGGCAAGGCGGCAGCATCGCCAAGGCGGCATCAGCAAGGCAGCAGCAGCAGCAAGACAGCAGCAGCAGCAAGGCAGCAGCAAGGCAGCAGCGCAGCACAGCGGCAAGGCGGCAGCATCGCCAAGGCGGCATCAGCAAGGCAGCAGCAGCAGCAAGGTAGCAGCAGCAGCAAGGCAGCCGCGGCAAGGCAGCACCAGCAAGGCAGCAGCAGAAGCAAGCCACCAGCAACAAGGCAGCGGCGGCAAGGCAGCAGGAGAAGCAAGACAGCAGCGGCAAGACACCGGCAGCAAGACAGCATCGGCAAGGCAACAGCGGCAAGGCGGCAGCAGTTCGATAGCAGCGGCAAGGCAGCATCAGCAAGGCAGCCGCGGTAAGGCAGCAGCAGCAAGGCAGCAGCAGCAGCAAGGCAGCCGCGGCAAGGCAGCAGCAGCAAGGCAGCAGCAGCAGCAAGGCAGCCGCGGCAAGGCAGCAGCAGGCAGACAGCAACTTTCAGTTCAAAGAAACCTAAACAGGTAATCAAAACACAGACGAAGTTTGCGAATCTGGGCTTCGATGAAAAATGCAAGCCTTTCCATTTCGAAGGGGGGGAAGGTCGTTTACTGCAGTGTTTGGTTTTGAGAGAGTTTCACAGCTTCGATGAAAGGCAACAAGAGAAGCAGGAGCAAGAGCAGCACCAGCACAAACAGCAGTGAGCAGCAAATCAGCAGGAAGTAAACAGTTACTGTGTTGTTGGCGGGATTGTCGCAGCTTCAGGGAAATCAGCAACAGCAGCAGGAGCAAGAGTGGCAAGGCAGCAAAACCAAACACAGGAACAAGAGGAGCAGCAAGAGGATCAGCAGCAAGGCAGCAAAAACCCCATCGAAGTCAAGAGAAGGTTGCTTTAAGCCTTTTGTCCACACTTTTCTTCTTATTGTAAAGAAATAAAAAGATGTCCCAGTTCTGGCATGGCAGGCCCCTTTTGGCCCAAAAACAGGTAGCCACCGTTGTCAGCACATGGGATTTTCACTCATTCACCTTTTTTGCAGCAGCAGCAACATCAGCAAGACTGAAGCACCAGCAGGGAGCAGGAGCAGAAGCAGCAGCAGCAGCAGCAGCAGAAGTAGCAGCAGAAGCAGCACAGCTTTAGCAGAAGTAACAATCACAGCATCAGCAGAACCAAACCAGGAACCCAAAACGTTGGGAGGAAGGATGGGACGGGAAAATGGCTATTGGTTGTCTCTTGTGTGCGTGCTTTGTCCTATCTTTGAAGGGTTGAAAGGAAGCTGCACTTTGCAACGCGGGAGTACCTGTCGAGCCAGTCAGCAAGATCAACCCGTGCCACTATGCCAGCATTTTGGATCAGATGCGAGCCCCTCCATAGGCTTTGTTGAGCGTCCTTGACGTTCATGCTTTGAGCAACTCCTGCAGGCAGTTCCTCGCAACTGGCCGAAAAAACTTTGTCTCACGACATTGTATGTGGCTAACCGCAGTGGAAACAAAACAGGAGGAAGCAAACCTTTCGAGGTCTGCGTGTTCATAGTTCTGATGATCCCTAATCGGTGGAAGTTTTGGGCAGATTAGAGACAGACAAAGCACACACATAGCAACAATCTTTGGCACGGGGACTTTGATACTTGGGTATATTTTTCGAATTTTCAAGTTTTGGAAAAAATATTATGAGCACCAGGCAGCACCAGCAGCAGGCCAGCGGGAGGCACACACCAGGCAGCACCAACGGCAGGCAGCACCAACGGCAGGCAGCACCAGCAGGAAGCACATAGCAGGCAGCGCAGTACCAGGAGACACCCAGGCCAGCACCCAGCAAGTCAGCACCAGCAAGTCAGCACCAGGAAGTCAGCACCAGCAAGTCAGCACCAGCAAGCCAGCAAGCCAGCCACAAAAAGCCTTGAGTGAGAGACAAGCCCCTAGACACACAGGACTCCCACCACTCATCCTTTTGCTTCCCATTCTGCGCGTTCTTTGGGGGTCCTGTGTTGCCAAGCCTGATTGCAAGAGATAGAGGGGGGCACACCTCCAGCAAACCCGGGCAAACCTGACCTGTGGAATTGGATGCTGCCAAAAAATGGCTGGTTTGCGGGTCTGGTTCATAGGAAAACCAATAGAAACTGGATTCTGAATTTTGAGTTTTTCAGAATTTTTTTTTGACAAAGGTGAAATTTTTGCTTGGAATTTTTCATTGTGACGGGACAGACGGACAGACAGCCACATAATTATATAGTAACCTGACCTGTGGAATTGGATGCTGCCAAAAAATGGCTGGTTTGCGGGTCTGGTTCATAGGAAAACCAATAGAAACTGGATTCTGAATTTGAGTTTTTCAGAAATTTTTTTTGACAAAGGTGAAATTTTTGCTTGGAATTTTTCATTGTGACGAACAGACAGACAGACAGACAAGCCACATAATTATATAGTAAACCTGACCTGTGGAATTGGATGCTGCCAAAAAATGGCTGGTTTGCGGGTCTGGTTCATAGGAAAACCAATAGAAACTGGATTCTGAATTTTGAGTTTTTCAGAATTTTTTTTTTGACAAAGGTGAAATTTTTGCTTGGAATTTTTCATTGTGACGAACAGACAGACAGACGGACAAGCCACATAATTATATAGTAACCCGCAAACCCGCACACGCAATCCCGCCTGGCGGCGGGATTGCGCCCCCCCCACACCCCCCTGTGATGGAGTGCGACTCAAAAGAGAACACCGAACAGGAGGAAGAAGAACCAACCAAGAAGTAACGAACAAGAAAATTGCACAAGATGGTGTCCGACGACGTCTTTAGGATTTCGCAGGGAAGCAATCAAGGTATGTTAATTTACGAGTCATTGTAGAGGTTCTGGGAGATGTACGGTACTCATTTTGGTAAGATTTTGACCGATGCATTCAAAGAAACGCTGACAGGAACCCGAAGCTGAG